>PVJS01010419.1:0-48029 GCA_004027185.1 Glis glis | reverse complement strand
GGGGGGAGGGACACCAAGAGCTGTGTGCATGTATGTTAACACCAAACTGATACTCATTGTGATCTGAGACTACAATGCACCAATAAAAACATAAAAAAAAAGAATGTGGGATGAAGGAGTGAGGTATTTTAGATGTTACTAGAATGGAGAATGTTAAACTAGTAATGTCAAGGTGTGGAAAAGTGGATAAACTAAACCAATGAGGCAAGATTATCTGGCAATGTTGACATTATTAATAAGATATTTGAGACTTATACCTCTATTTAGTAACATAAGTAAATATTATTTTTCGTAACTTATTTAAATTACGTTTAATATCTTCAAAGATATTTAAAAGTATACTCTGTGATTGAGTTCTAAAATGTATAAACATCATTCAAAAATGTATAAACATCAATCAAAATAAAAGATGATTAAGAGGAAAAATTGTCAAATTAAGTCAAATAATCATCTAATTCTTATTTTTCTCTAAGAGTCGGCTTTGCATTTATATATAACTTTTTGATACATATCTATAGCATCACAGCACAATATATATTTTATAGCCTCAATAAAGTGATAGAACAAAAATATAACCATTTTGGTTTTTTGGTTTCAGATATTCAAATCTAGACAGAACTTCACTTTTTTTTTTTTTTTGCAGTACCGGGGATTGAACCCAGGGGCATTCTACCTCCGTGCTACACCCCCGGCCCTATTTTTTTATACTTTATTTTGAAACCGGGTCTCATGAAGTTGCGGAGGGACTCACTAGGGAGAGAGAGAGAGAGAGAGAGAGAGAGAGAGAGAGAGAGAGAGATAGCTGAGGCTGGCTGCGAACCCGGATCCTCCGGTCTCTGCCTCCCAAAGTACTGGGATTACAAGCGTGCGCCACCATGCCCAGCTAGAACTTTTCAATACTAAAAGAACTTCTGCCTCAAAAAAGTTATGCAAAATAATAAAGTAATTATTTTTATTATTTGTCTTAATTTCTCAGTTGAAAGAGAAATCAATACATTTTGGATACAAATTCTTTCTTAGATAAGTATTTTATAGATATTGGCTCCTAAAATACTTTTTCCTTTTTTTAAATATACTTTTATTGGTGCATTGTAATTATACAACATAACAAGGTTCAAAGTGATACAAACATACATGTATATAGCACTTGGTGTGTTTTTCCCTGGATTCCACCCTGCTGCCTCTTCTCCATACATGTTAGTGAGATAGGCAGTGATACCTTTATATATGGACACCTCATTATTTGAACTGTTTCTTTCATCAGTTCTCTTTTTTCATCTCCCCACCTTTCTCTTCCAGTCCTCTTCCACTACTCTCCTGGTCTCGCTACTTACTTACTTGAAGTCCCTTTTGTTTCCTGTTTTCTCTCTGGTTTCCATATATGAGAGAAAACACAAGGCCCTTGACTTTCTGAGACTGGCTCACCTCACTTAATATTCTCTAGTTCCATCCATTTTTCTGCAAATGACATAATTTTGTTCTTCTTTATGACCGAATAAAATTCCATTTTGTGTATATACTGCATTATTTTATCCACTCACCTGTCTAGGACACCCAGGTTGGTTCCACAGTTTGGCTATTGTGAATTGTACAGCTATAAACATGGATATGTATGCATCCCTATAGTATTCTGACTTTAATTCTTTTGGAAAGACACTCCTCAGTAACCTTGAAAAATAATTAAAGTAATTATTTTTTATTGATGTAGGAAAATAATTGGATTAATGTACAAGTACCACTTTTTTCTATATTGTCGTGGTTTGCTTAAATATGCTTTGTGGTTTAACAAAATATGAAATTATGTGAATTATTATAAAAATGTGCAGATTCATGAACCATTATAGGTTTTTCTTTCAGTAATTACTGTTGGAAAATCTAAATGTAACATATTTATCAAGTGACTTACTAAAGACTTCTACAGACCAGGTGTGGTGGCGCATGTCTATAATCCCAAGTACTTGGGAGGCTAAGACAGAAAGATCACAGGTTTGAGGCTAGCCTCAGCAACTTAGTGAGACCTTTTTTCAAAATAAGAAATAAAAACATCTGGGGGCGTGGATCAGTGGTAGTGTGTCCCTGGGTTCAGTCCCCAGGATCTTACTGTCATACCTTGGTTGTTTTAGTAAATATAAAAGGAAAATTATGATATTAAAATACAGATGATAGTAACATGTTTGATAAGTAAATACTGTTTAGTGGCAGCAGTGTCAAATTAAATTTTTTTAAAAAAAATCCATATGAAAAACATGCCACCCAACCTAAATTTATTAATAATAATCTAATAATTCTATACCCATTGGTTTTTTCCTGTTTCCACCTGTCAACTGGTTGACAAGAAAACTCAACAATGCATCTCTAGAACAGGGTTATATTCCTTAGGATAATTTATTTTCATTAAAATATACATGATGGCATAAAAAGAGTATCAGCTTAAGACGTAAAACTGTTTCATAGTCCCTACTCTTGTAAACTTACTGCGTGATTGTAAGTAAGTGACCTAATGTCCTAGACATCACTTATACCTCTGTATATGGAGTTCACACAGACTGTATTTTGTATGGTTTACTAGACCTAGCAAACAGAACATTAAATTGGAAACGCTATACACTGACCATTTTGATTCCTTTCTAAATAAGTAAATAAATAATATAGAACACAAATTAACAAATAATAAGGAAGCATTCCAGCATACAAAAATGCAAGGATACATGGATGCTGCAACGATCAAGTGTTTTCTACAGTGGAGACCACATGTAAGTGATGAGTCCTATCCAATATTTTAATAAAACATATTTAACTAGTTTCTTTAATGTACTTTCTATTTTTTTAATCGAGATAGTAGGCCAACATACTCTGAAAATGAAAGAAAAATGAAGAGATGATGGTTTTTTTCTGACTTTAAGGGAACTAACAGATGTCTTGAATTCATGTATACTACTGGCTCATTCTTACTCTGTGACAGTGACATGCAAGTAGTGATTAATAAATAATCTTTAAGAGGAAAGTATAATGAATCCATATGCATCTTGTTTGATCAATTCAAATGAAGGGGTAGTTGATTATTATGTCAAGAAAAGGTGAGCAGGTAAAACATTTCCAGTTACCAAGTGAAATCACTATAATGCTTTTTATTTATTTATTTTTTTGCTGTTTAAATGGAGTGAACAAAGTAAATACTTAATTTTTATATAATTTTTTTCAAGTGAGTTATATGGCAAGTCAAATGATATAAAATTGAGACTTATGTTGATGACTTAAGAGTTAATGAAGAGGTAGGATCCAGTAACAAAATTCATATTCAAATGGCCACATTGTCTCCAAAGCAATTGAATCTCATGAAGGAAGAGGAGATTTTATTGATCTGGGAAATGGCAGCAGGTTATGCTTATTGTATATAATAAAGACTATTGATTTTGTTAAACAGGAAAATGGCACTTTAAAAAGGCCATTTCATATCAACTGCAACTGAATGATACTTTTTTCCAGGCTAGAAGTTTTCAAAATCATTTTTAATGGAGCAAAAAGTATAATTTGTCAGGAACATCCTTTATGCCAACAGAATGAAAGTTCATTGCTATAATGAAGGTTTTCCTCTAATATATAAATTAAAATTATAATCCATTCAAGTAAGGAAAACTATGGGCAAAGTTATCCTTGCTATTATAGGACTTCAGACTAAAGAATGATTTCTTTAATTTACTCTTAAGGAGTTTGATGTTGGAAGAAACCTTTTCCTAAGAAAATACGGATTTGTTCTAAAGTTGATAATGATACTTGAACAAAAATATTACACATTATTTCAGTGTAATTATTTTATTGAGGAGCAAACCTTAAGTACAATGGGCTTAGAAGAGGCTATTTCAATTTTCCACTGAATCCTCGTTTTGGGCGCATTATGGTGTGCTCATGGAGTTGATGCAGCTTGTGACTACCACTTTTATACAACAATCATGAAATAAACTGAATAAATAGAACTCTGTTATGACTATGGATCAGGAATAGTTAAATGCCTTACATTCTTTTTTCTACATTTAAAATGTGTAGTTTAGTAGATGGAGGGTAATCTGTATTCTAATTCATGGGTCTTCAAACCCTGAGAAATTATGGATATACAGGACCCTTAAGAGCATGTGCATACTGGATGCTATGGTTTGGTTCTATACAATCGAAAGTATTTGTTGTAAACTTTATTTCTGGTGTTAAAGGGTGGAGTGTTTAAAAGGTGATTAATTCATGTGGGCTCTACTTTCATGAATGGATTAGTAGGTCCATTTTCTTAGGAATGTTTTATTATCAGGGGAATAGATTCCTCATGAAAGCATAAGTTCAGCCTTCTTTTGCTCTGTCTGTCTCAAAAGGTCCTTTACCCTTTCACTCTCTGCCATGGGATGATGTAAGAAGAAAGCCCTTACAAGATGCCATTTTTTTTGATATTGGACTTCCCACCCTCCAGCACCTTAAGGAACAGATTTATATTGCTAATAAAAACATAAAATGTATTCACATATATTGTTTATAAATATATGTTACTCACTCTGTGGTTACAGCAACACAAAACAGACTAAGGTACAGGGTAAGTAACTTGGATTTGATTCCTAAGGGAATAGCTGGATGACTTTCTTTTCTTGAGAAATTGGTCACAAATCATTTGTTGGTGACCATAATTATGCCCTGTGGCATAGGCATAGAATGTTTATTGTCATCAAAATCTGCATTCTGTTCTTGAGCTGGGTACTAGCTAAAAATCCTTCTTAGCCACAGGTGCAGTTATGTACAGTCATATGAATAACCTCTACCTTAAAAACAGGAATGGAAGTAATGTGTGCTGCTCCATGGCCTTGCCCACAAAACCTCCTCCACATATTTTCCTATAGTCTATTTTCTGTCTGGTAGCTTGGTATTAGATGTACGGTGTGATCTGGAAGTCATAATTAGAAATGGCAGAGCATCTCTTACCATGTGTTTCTGCATAATTTTGTGGAATAGAGCCTTTCTTATGACCTCTACATCTGCCCAGAATGTTACATGCACAAGAGGAATGTCTAATGTTTTTAAGCATTAAAGATTTATGGACCAGAATTTTAAGCACTTAACATCAATACCCATGTGCTTTGGTTTTTCCTTTATTGAAAAATAGTCTAAAATATAAGGAAAGAAAAAATATTTTTAAATGATGGTAATAGGACTCAAAATATAAAGCCAATCCTTTATCTGATGGTTAAATTCCTATTATACAAAAAATTTGTAGGAAAAATTGACAGAAGTATTGAAATTGCCTCAGAATGCCACAAATTTTTGCATTTAAATGGTCTTGTGATTCAGAATTTGTGTGACATGCTAAAGAATAGGGGAAATATGATTTATGGAACGATTTATATTTCAGACTTCTTTCTATTCTAATCACTAGGTTTACCAGTATGATATAGTAAGTAGATTTTCTTCTCAAATTTTTAAATTAAAAAGTATTTTTAATTAGCGAATTATTCTTACTTTATATAATAATATATTTGAATTTTTTTGGAAATTCACCTAAGATTAAATTTGATTGCTTTCATAGAAAGTTACAAATATTATTAGTTGCTAAAATACATTTCTTCCTATCAGCTCATTTCAAATAAGTGAGTTTCATTATCACACTAAGCGATTTATGTTCTCCTGAACTTCCAAAACAATTCGCAATTTTTTGTAATGGTATTAATGTTATAGAAAAATCTTTGAATATTTTCATCCTTTCCTTATACTTCTGTAGTATATCTTCAAGTCCTCTTCACATATTGAAATTTGAAATTTTTTGAAAAATAATGCATATTAATCAATATGTTATTTCTCTTACCAGACATGTTTTAGATCCAGTACTTTAATAGAATATGATTTGAGTTAAAATACTAATATCACTACAATATAAAATCACAAAGTATAATTTCTGTAAAAAATCAGAATGACTTACCTACTCCCAGTTTTTCTATCAAATGTAAAGTTTGCATTTCTCTGACTGTTCATGATTCAGATTTCTTTGGTTTGGTAGCCACTATATTCATGTAGATCTGTCCAGTCTAAATTTCCACTTGGCCAAACATAATATGATAAATGAAAGTATACTTTAACTTACTAATGGTCATAACCCTTTATAATTAATATAAAACTCTTTTGGAAAGGGTTGGGAAGAGAGAAAGATACCAAAAGATGTTGTGCATATATGAATGTATCAATTCAAATCTCACTATGATGTATAATTACAGTAAACAAAAATTGTTTAAAAATGTATACTACTCTCTTGTGTTAATGATGAACAAAATAATTTAGTATATTAATTTTCTCTACTTGAAACAAATTTATTAATTTGAATTTAGATTTAATAAGCACAGTTTTCAAGAAATTACATAGTTTTAAAAAGATAACAAATAAAAAGAGTTTTTCCAAAAAATAGTTCTGAAACTAAACAAAAGAAACACCAATAACTTTTATTCTTTTTTAGAGAATGTACTTAGAACCAGATAGGATGGAATGTGCAAAAGAAAATTTACTTTTTTCAGGGAATGAGATAATAAAAATATCTGTCTTTGAACATCTCATGGTATGTATGGAGTTATCATAAGCATAACACATGTCTACAATCTAATCTGATATTATGTATTATATATATTTATACTACACATTATAGATATAATTTGTGTAAGATATATCTGCATTTTAATGTTTTTTAGATACAGCAATAGAAATTATAAGCACGTATTCTTTTAGTTCCTCAAAGCAATAAAATAAATACATTTACATTTTATACTTCAACATTTAAGAAGGATAAGTTTAAAAGAGAATATCCATTTTTACAATCCTTTTCTAAAATGAAGAAGAAATATTAATGGGTCTCTTTTTGAAAGAAATCTGGTGAGGGAAATAGATAAAGGAGGGAGGTAGGAGAGGAAGCTGGGGGTTACGAGGGGGCATTCATCACTTTGGCATCGATGTTAGTAGATGAAAGCAGTTGATCCCTTTCTAGGTTGCAAGAGAAAGAACATATTGTGCAATTATGTCCTGTGCTGAATATATTGTTGGCATTCAACCAATTAATAATAACAAGAATGAAAACAACTCTGTCTGCGATAAGAATAAGGCTTCCAATATTAGTCACAGTCTGCTTAGCTTTAGGCTGGCTTAGATAAATGTAGTAAAGACAAGAAAAACATCCCACTCCACACTTTTTGGCTAATTTAATATCTTTGCTAAGTGCTTAGGTAGTACAGTGACAGACACAAAGAAAAATGCATGGATTGATTGCACCAATAGATAAATAGAGCCCATTTTAGCATAAAGAAACCCCCTTATAATTAGATGTGAATATCTGGTTTCTTGCCATCCATCACATATGCAAGTTTAGGAAAGTATTTCTGTAATGAATTAGAAATGAGTAATATTTCATAATACTCACGATGTATTATACACATGCTGCCATAAATGGCTCAGTCTACACTGACAATCATATGATCCAGAAATGGTTCGACTCTTCACAGAGATCTTTCCACATACTCCTGTGCCAAAAATGTTTGAACTTAGCATTTTTCAAACATTGGAGTCATCCAAATTTCACTAATGTGTTACAAAGTTTTCTTTAAGAAACTATTGAAGTCCTATGAAAGTTCTTAGCAAATAGAAATCCAATGATTAATATTTAGTCCATTAAAATTGAGGAAGCATATATAAATTTTCTATGGCTCTATTTTAACCAAATAATACCACTAAAAATAAGCTAATATGGCAAGGTATGTATTTAAAAAACAAATTTAGTAAATAAAGCAGCAATATGTATTTTATGACCCTAACATGGAACCAAGAGTAGCATCAAAATAATTATATAATGTAGTCCCTAATTTTACAAGAAAAACAGGAACAAACAAAAGGAGAAAGGCCAGAAAGGAAGAAAAGAGACCTAAAACCCAGGTGTGGTGGTGCAAAACATTCATACAAGACATATTGTAAACTAAAATGTGCTGTGATGAGCCGGGCGTGATGGCGCAGGTTTGTAATCCCAGCACTTGAAAGGTTGAGACCAGAGGATCACAGGTTCAAGGCCAGCCTCATACCTTGGGCCCTCCGTAACTTAGTGAGACCCTGTTTCAAAATAAAATAGGGCTGGAGTGTAGCTCAGAGATAGAATGCCCCTCAGTACCACACACACACACACACACACACACACACATACACACACAAATATATAAATATATATATTTGATTAATTATTTACCTGGCATTTGATTAATTTACCCAGATTTAATTAGAATGAGAAATATTGATCAGATGCACAAAGCATTCCAGAGAGCCCAGTGATGACTGATATATGTATGGAACACGTCATTTGACTAAATCAAGTTAAAAATGTTATAATTCTGGAGGAAGGAGGGAATAACATTGAAAAAATGAAAGAAAAATAATTATCATTGTGCTTATGAAATGGGTGAGAACAAGATTGGCTGTCTTCTTTAAGTAAGGCTATGAAGTTTTGAGTCTGCTCCTTAAATATTCTCACCCAATGTTCCAAAGTAAATGAAGCTAAATGGTGTTGATTAAGATGTTAAAATATAAATAGAGCAGATTATCAATAAACAATTTTACTTGATATAAATAAAACAAATTTCTGGCTTCCTTGTCTCCTAAGCTTCTAGCTAACATCAAGGCAATGAAGGTGAATTCTTGAAGCCCTATGTGTACTTATTTATTTATTTTATTCTTTTTAAAAATAGACGTAAAATTGTATGTTTTATCATGTAAAACATGATGTTTTGAAGCACATGTAAATAGTGAAACAGTTAAATCTAGCTAACATACGCATTACCTCACATAATTTTTGTTGTGAGAACACTTAACATCCACTGTCTTTGCATTTTTTTAAAACTCGACATGTTGCCATTTGCTATAGTCAATGTGCTGTATAATAGACCTCATGAACTTCATCTTCCTAGCTAACTATAATTTCATGCCATTTTGGGGGGTTGGAGGTGCGAGACATGGGGATTGAATCCCCAATTCTGAGCTACACCCTCAGCCCTACTTTTATTAGAAACCTGCAATCCTCCTGTCTTGGCCTCCCAAGGACTGGGATTAGAGGTACGCACCACTATGCCTGGCAATTTCATAGTCTTTGACCAACAATTCCTCCAACCAAGTTCAACTTTTAAAATGTTGACTTCTTAATAAATAAGGTTATTGCTCAATTTCACAAGGATTTGTAGAAACATCTAAAGGGTTATTTTTTAAAGATTTTAATTATAAATTTCACTTTGTTTTTATGAAATAACTGCTCATACGACAATAAAAAGAATTAGCCTGATTCATAACATTATTAATGAATCTGAATTGCTTCATAACTCCTTGCCTCAGGTAAACCTGTCTTTGAAAATAAAAATGAATAAAATACATTTGGACAATTAGGAAAATAATGAAAGCATTCAAGAATGACATTTGACAAAGGTAGATAAGGGAATATTGCCTGAAAAAAAATGAGCATGTATAGATCAGCTGCCCCTTCTGTGATATATCATAGATTATTAAGAAAATTGTGCACCAGTATACTGCATCACTTACAATTAGTGTGGTGGTGAAAGGAAAAAAGACTCTACCTAATTGATGGTGACAATGAAAGATGTTGATTCAGTGGGAGATGTTTATAAATTATAAATGAGAAAAAACATAAAAAAGATCAAGAAAATCACTCTATGTACATGATGTACATATAAACCTAGCAAGAAAATAATTATAGAAAGACTATTATTGAAAGAAAAACAGACTAACAAAGAAAAAAAAGTTCCATAACACGAAATGTTCTATGAAGACAGAACAGCATTTCATGGAGTTGTAAAAGGATAATAGGCATACATACTGTAGCCATGGATTTTGGAATCACAAAGAGCCCAGTTTAGAATCCCCGGCTTGATATTTACTAGCTGTAGGGCTTTGAGAAAACTGCTAACCTTGGAGCTTCAGTTTCCTGCCCTCGAAGACACCCAGATCTGTAGAAAGAGTTGACATTCTATAATGTTAAGAAGGCCTCTCTCAGGAATGTATTATCAAGGAAAAACTGAGATGTAGAATTATTTGGAAAGTGTAGCCAGTTAGAGTAACTTGTAATTTATCCAAACATTCGTGGGATCTTCTCTCCTTATTATGGTTTCTTTTTTCTGAGTTCCTCAAAATCGGTGGTATTAAAACATATCACTTTAGACGAAATAATTCAAATATGTTTTAAAAAACATGTAGAAGATAGTCCAATAACTATGCTAAGTATTATACTTAGTTATGATTTTATACTCATTTTAATTTCTACATATAATTATGAAACAAATGAGAAAATGATTAAAACTGAATAAAAAGTACCTTATATAAAATGTAAAAATAAACCCTTCAAAATATGTTTAGTATTTTGTCTCACTTATGTCCATACTTTAAAGATCGTTTACAATTAAGTTACAATTTGCTTCCACTTGTTTTTCCTGATATTGAAAAACAAATCCTTCCAATCCAATAGATAGCATGGTTTTCTTTTAATCTTTTCTATGATCTAAAATTGGCCTTTAACAAGTGATCATTTTTGTCCCACTGCAGTGGAAGTTTTGTTTTAGGTTACATGTGTTAGGAATAATATTTTCAAAGTTTTTGTGGAAAATTAATAGAGGGATGGAAAAAGGCAAGGAAACATCTACTTTGTTATGTTTGTAATAACATCTTGCATTAATCAAAGCTTCATTCAGATAAATTGAAACTGGTTCAATTTCCACTTGTCAAGTGGAAGAATATAAATGTTGTGCAATTGTATAATTGATTTTGTGATTCAAACAAGGAGTTCTTTGGTGGAGATAATTTATCAAGGTTGGTGAAGGTGGTAAATGAATATTCCCTTGGAATATATAGAATATTCTCATGGAAATGTTGAGCTTCCAAGGTTCAGTGTTGTAATGGTCAAAGTTTTCTTTACAAAATAGGACCCTTGAAGCTTTTCTCATGTTTGTAATTTCTAATTAAATTTAATTCTTGTAATTTATCTCAATGCTTTGTCTTTTTTCATGAAAAAATAAGCTACAAAGAGGATGTCGGGGTGGATATATTAAATACAGAGACTATTATTTAAAATTAGTTAAATTTTATTACGAATCTTCCAAGATGTCTATGTATTGCCCATTCTGTGTGAAACTTGGACATTCTTTAATAAAAAATTTTAAAAAATTACCTGAGGTGAAGAAACTAAAATAGACATTGCTGCATCTTATTTTAGGGTCACATTCTTTATTACAATAGTATAGAGTATTAGTCAAAAGCTTGCATATACTGGATATAAAACTTATTCCGGTTTATCACCCTCGTGTTATTTGTTGTTACACATAGTTTCACCACATCTATAATAACCATATTGGGGAAATAATAACCTCCAAGGCCTCAGATGAAGTCTCTAGTGATGTCACTTACTCTGACATTTATACTGACTTCATTTATGACAGACTGAAGGTGATGAACAGGTCCACGAAAGAGGTCACCTTGTGTCAAGGCTAGTATACAATCTGTCAAAGGCAGGCACTGCAAGTCTGCTAATGAGGAATTAAGTAGACAGAATGTTGCTATTTGACTGTTTTCATGCACTCCAAACCTGTTAAACAATGCTAATCAGGTGTTTATTAAGTGAAACCATTGTGCCAAACTTGCTGCAAACCTCACCATATGTCAGAAAGGTTGTAACATATTATTCATCCATTTTAAAGCTAGATTAATAAGAGTCATTCAGCAAGCTTTTCTTTTCTTAGCCTTCAGCTATGCCTTGGAATCAAGGTTATACTAATGGTTTAAATTTATTTTGTTTTTTTTTCTTTATCTGGACACCCATCATTTCACAAAAGTATTTTAAGTTGCACAGTGCTTCTGGTGAATGAACTTTGTTCATGTACTTTTACATGAAAAGTCAACTTTTTAAAATAAGAAGAAAAGAAAAGAAATTTCAGTTAGAGCAAAATTGAACAAACCAATAATATTTTTGATAATGAAATAACCTAAACATCTTTAATACATAGACTTATACATTCTAGGGTACACCTGGGAATACCATTTATTAGATGTCTCTACAACTTAGGAAGAAGCAAACAGTTATAAATAATTCCTGAGCTGGCTAAACTGTACTTGAAGTTCACACCTTTCCCAATCTAATATTCTATGAGCTAACAACTCCTTTACACAGAAGGGCACTAATTGCAAGTTTTTTTTTTGGAAATAAATTCAAAATAGGCATATTTTGCACTTTTACCTGCTGATATTCTTCTCTTTTCAAAAACCAGTATCAATATTTACTTACTTTATGTAAACCTTCCTAGATATTATAGCAGTTATTCCTGTATTTATAATATTATATTTTTTATTTTATCATAAAATAGTCTTTAACTCTGAATTAAGACTAGATTTTAGATATATAATTATAAACCTAGCAGCCACATGATCTTATGAGGAAATTACATAAACTGCCTATCAATAATGAAATTTGAATAAAAATATTTTCACTGCATGGTTTTGGAAGGAACCAAATTCAGTCAATATAAAATAAAAATTTAACATAAAAGTACTTTTAAATAGCTGGGCGTGGTGGCACACACTTGTAATCCCAGTACTTGGGAGACTGAGACAGGAGGATTGCAGGTTTGAAGCCAGCCTCAGCAACTTAGTGAGGCCCTCTGCAACTTAGCGAGACCCTGTTTTCAAATAAAAATAAAATAGAGCTAGGGGTGTAGCTTGGAGGTAGAATGCCCCTGGGTTCAATCCCCAGTGCCAGGAAAAAAGTATTTTTAAATAAAAGCCAAAATAAAAATTCATAACCGTATTTAGTGCAAATATCTTACGTATATATTAAAGTGTTTTATAATCTGTATCAACAATATTATTTTTTCTACTGACAGAATCATCAACATCTTACTCCTCCTCCTCTCTGTCACTGTCATCATCATCTGGCATATCCTACATGTTTAGATATTTATATCCAACAGGATCTTAACCTGTTAGAGACCAAAACTATGTCTTCTAGAAGATGTCTTTCCATAAAAACACCTGATATAACATAATAATGAATCATTTAAAGAAAGCAGCATGCAATAACTTACTGTCTACATATATAGGCGATGAGGGTTCCTTTTAGCAGGGTCAGCTTCATTTATTGGTTTGCTGATATTTCCTGAAGAAAACTCACAATTCGGACTATGACTGTGTTTGTATGACTCTAAAAAAAAAGCTGGCATATGATATATGCTTTTTTCTTTTTAATTTTCTGTTTAAAATAGTAAATAAATGCCCAGTCCTTATAGCTGTTGGAAAAAATTCATTAATCAATATTTAGACTGAATGAACCAAGGTAAGAACATAGGCAGGGATTTTCTTTGGGCTTAACTACTATGTATCAAACTATAGTCTAAATTATCAATAACAGACTAATTGAAATTTTATGGAGACTTCACCTAAGAATCAATTTTATTGCCTATCAGAGAAAGTTACAAATATTATTACTTACTAAAAAATAATTTCTTCCTATCAGCCCAGCTCAGATAGATGAGTTTCATCATGATCATGCTAGCTAAGTGCTTTATGTTCTCCTGAACTATGACAATTTGTAATTTTTATTACTTTTTACTTTCCAGCATATATTATAGTTACTTTTGTAGATTTTTTTATAATTGATACTGTAGAAAACTCATTGAACATGTTCATGTGTGTTTATTCTTTTGTCCTGTATTGTCACCTCTTTATGACATTTAAATTATGAAATTTTTGCTCAATAAGATAATACCTATTAATGAAAACATTTATTTCCTTGCCAGGCCTGCTTCAGGTCTGGCACTGTATTGAAATAAGACTTGACATCCAGGCATGGGGGCTTACACCTGTAATCCCAGTACTTGGGAAGCTGACACAGTAGAGTCACAGGTTCAAGACCAGCCTCAGCAACTTAATGAGAACCTGTTTCAAAATAAATAATAAAAAGGACTGGAGAGTGTAGCTCAGTGGTAGAATGTCCCTGGATTCAATCTCCAGTACCAAAAAAAAAAAAAAGAAAAAAAAAGAAAGAAAGAAATTCTATTCTCCTCCATCCACTTTTAGAATATACCATTTCAAAATTCCTTATAGATGACATTTACATGGTGGGAGCCTGCCATTATATCTAGATATGACCACAAGGATAGCAGTTAAGTAATCATTTTCAACTATTTCCCATGTACTCAAATACATGAATATGTTTCGATCTTATATGATGCTATATATTTTTAATAAATATTAAACATATCTTGAATAAAATAGATTCCTCCTTTGGCATATTTTAGTGCTGACCTCCATTTTATCAACTTCCAGCAATATCACGGTGAGAGCACTTACTACTTTAAGCACTAAATGAGGTAGTGGTTTGAAGCCACAAACAATGCAAAAATTAAATTAACAACAAGAACAAAGAGAATGTAATAATATAAACCCATTAACACTTGGCCTTCCACGTTTTTTCCTTCAACAAACATTCTTGTAGAATATGGGATTCTACAAGCATCTCCTATAGAAATAGCATATTAAAAATACTAATTTACTTGGTCTTCTCTCCATAATTTTGTTTAGGTTCTGGCAATAATAAACCATGAGCATTTTCACACACCTCTTTCTTTTCTCATTTCTTATTCTGTCCTTTAATAATAATGATACCTATCACCTCTCATTATTTTTGGTTCCTCTCAACTGGACTTTGTGTCTTTATGTGAATTTAATCTCATCATGAAGACCTCATGGCCTTGTCAGCAAGACTCATGCTCTCGTCACTCTGCTTCTCCCTCTATGTCATGTGTGTATGTGCTCAAGCTCCTATGTATGTCATGCCTGTACACACAAACACACACACATATACATGCATATGCAAAAGATATCACAAAAGGTGATCTTTCAGTGTCCTCTAGGTTTTTCTATATATCTCTTCTAAAGATGGTTTGCTTAATATGAATACATTGTAAAACCATAACACTGCATGACTAAAAATTTTTAATTACCACTGAAAATTTTAGTCCTTGATGATACATCCTAAATTGCTTATTGTGTGTAAGAAATTAAGGAATTTCAGACAGATGCCCTCACTCTGCGGCATTGTTACACATTATTGTTCTATAAATATAGAAATAGGTATGCACTCTATTTGGGGTAATTCCCATCCAAAACATTGAAATGGAAACTAATTATATCAAGAAACACAGTTCAAAAAATTTTTGACTATATGAACATAAATCCCATAGACTTGTAAAGGGCCCAGGCAATGGAAGTTATGGATAATTAAGCTTTACATCTTTACAGAAAATAGGACAGCAAATGTGTTATCATGTCTTCATTTTAGTAACTTTTTGGCATTTTTGAAATAGTGGAAAATATTTGGAAACATAAATACAATCATCCCAATTGTAAATTGAGTGCAGTCATAACTCTCAGACCCTGTTGCCTTCTGCTACAAAGAAGAAACAGTAACAGCTATCTAATAAGAACTTTTTTGTGTTGTTGTTTTTTTCAGTACTGGGGATTGAACCCAGGGGCATTCTACCTCCAAGCTACATTCCCAGCCCTATTTTTTTTTATTCTTTATTTTGAAACAGTGTCTCACTAAGTTGCAGAGGGCCTCACTAAGTAGCTGAGGCTGGCTGCGAACCTGGATCCTCTGGTCTCAGCCTCCCAAGTACTGGGATTACAAGCGTGCGCCACCATGCCCGGCTTAATAGGAACTTTTTGAAAGTTAATTAAAATAATCTATCAAAATCTACAAAGCCAAGAAAAAATTTTCATATGAATAAAAGGATAAACTATCTCTGAAAAATATCTATAGAAATGTGCAGATACTCAGACTATGCAGCCTTATATTTCAATACGGAATCACCTTATTATTTCCTATTCTCCTGTGCTCATAATTCATGTGAAGTTAAATCACTGATGACTAATTAACATGATTTTTTTCATGTATTGGGGGATTCTCCCTTTGTTTTTCCCAATACTTCACAGAGGTAAATATGTTGCTTACACCATAGGCCTGTTTGTTACTTATTTTGCATCTATTTCAAAGTAAATATAAACAAGGCACTTTTTTGAAGCTAGTGGAAAATCTGTGACCATAGACATCCTCTGAGTGTGCAACAAGGAAAGAGGCCTTTGATTGTTTGAAGTGAAAAGTTGAACGAAATTTAAACAACCCAAACTGAGAAGACAGAGCTTTACACCCCAAAGCTCAAGTGCTAAAATATTTTCCCTTAAAATATTAATAACCCCAGGGATACAATAAGATAAATAAAATAGCTCTGGTCTTCATTCTGATTTGCACCTTCTATTTCATTCTGTAACTGTTATTTCAGTTTGCTGTGCAGTTTCCTGTTTTGTTTTCAAATGTCTGAACACTATGCTAAACCATTCTGTGTAAATAAAAATGTAGACACTTGCTTATCATTCAGTTGTATTTTTTGGAGGGATTAAAATTGGTAGCAACACATTATGATCCGAATATTTCCAAAAACAAATATTTTATAATGTTAGGAAATAAAATATTATTTTGATTTGATACAGTAAAGGCATGCAGCCTGCCCTAGAAAATTTTATATGTAATATTATTTAAACTTGCCAACAATTAAATTTAAAACTGCATCATAGTTTATTTTAGCTACTGATATTGACAAATTATTATTTAAATTATTAATTATATACTCATCATGTACAGCAGATCTAGACAGGAAGAGGTGAACCCTAGGTAAAAGTTAGGTTGTATAGCAAAGAATAGTTTTAAAACATTTTAAGTAGCCAGGCGTGGTGGCACACGCTTGTAATCCCAGTACTTGGGAGGTTGAGACAGGAGGATCGCAGGTTCGCGGCCAGCCTCAGCTACTTAGTGAGGCCTCCATAACTTAGTGAGACCTTGTTTCAAAATAAAGAATAAAAAATAGGGATGGGGGTGTAGCTCAGAGGTAGAATGCCCTTGGGTTCAATCCCCAATACCGAAAAAAAACATTTTAAGTTGTTAAGTTTTATTATAGTCATATCAACATGATTAAGGAATTAATAAGGGACATATTAATATGTAGAAACAAAGAAAACCAACTAAAAATGTTGCATTTTTTGGTGAAAACAAAGTTGCTTGAATAGTTTGCATCCACAATTTTCTGAAAAATCTTCTAGTAATGCAGTCATCAATGCAAATAATAAATGTTAAAAAATTGGATGAAAGCCAAATCCATCAAATACTCCCTCCAAAAGATAACTTCCCATAGTCCATCCCAGATGACAGTGCCTTGAACATCTTTAACTTTTCCATCAGAACCATTTAGCATGACTATGCTTCTGCGCAGCTGGAACATCACTACCATTGTCAGAACCAGGCAAACAAATTTATGATGATGTTCCTGGGAATATGGAACTAATGCAAAAGGGATTTCTGTGTAGTTCTTCATTAACATTTTATTCATTACAACAGGGGAGTTTTAAGAGTTTCCTTTTAAGCAAATTAGGTCACTGGATAAAACACACACACACACACACACACACACACACACACACACAGCATGGAAACACAGTGTATTACTACATAGAACAAAAGATCCAGCTAATAAATTATGATAATGGGATTAGTCATCTGCTAATGTTGAATGACACATTTAAATATTTTGGAATTTACTTAAAGAGAGTATTTTTCATGCATTTATATTTCCTTCTCTATATTTTTATGAGTTTTTTTTTTGCCATTTTTCCTCCAAGTGTATGTAGATTTCTTTAGACACTCTGCATCATTTAAAAATGAAAAAAAATCATTTAAGAAGGTAGAGTTAAATGTTTTAATCTTTAATTAGGGATAACCAAAAGGTTGAAAATAGCAATGTAAGTAAATAAGGAAGCACAATCTAAAAGACTGTCCTTTTCATGAGAATTATTATTTCTTTTTCACAGTAATATTTTGAAAATTCCTTAATGATGATCACCCCCCAAAAAACATGCCGGTTCTCTGTATATCCCCCTTGTAGTTTTGTATTTAGATGTAATCTTAGATGTAGTTTATTCAAGATGTAGTTTTGCATTTTAATCATTTTAAAAGTACTCTGAATCATGGACAGTCCTAGATGAGATCATTAACATTTTTTTCCTCAAATGGTCTTTTATGTTTTCCAATATGGTCTGTTCTCTCTAAAGTTGTTTCCATACTTATTTAAGAAGTAAGGTAAGGAGGCTTAGGAGTAAATAACGAGGAAAGGTTCTACTTTACACAGAGGACTGTCTTCGGTTGGGTTCTCAGAAGTAGTCTCTGAGCAAAAGATCCAGGAGCATGTGATTTATTGAAGGTGTGTTCTTAGGAGAAAGGGCATGAAAGAAGCAGGATAGAGAAGAGGAAGGAGCAGAGCAGGCTTGGCCTCCAGCCGGATCTCCTCAGGACATGAAGGGCATTCTACAGTGAGCCTCGCCTTCAGGTGAGGAGGCCCTGCATTTCATTCCCTTTTCCATTGGTCACTGCAGGCTGGCTCTGGGGAGAGGGAAGGAGAGTGTCTCAGTTCCCTTGAGGGGCTCCTATGCTTCAGCCTGAGGGCAAATTTTCAGACAAGGCCAAGACTGCTGTTAACAGCCACACTCACAACAGCTGGGGGGGTACTGGCCATCTGGTCCACACAGAGATCTGGAAAGGATACCAGCAACACCATTACAATCACCACTGAAAAGTTAGCCTGAATACCTGGTAACATTTTATTTTTGTAATGCTTTATAATTTATAACAAATATATCCCCTTATGTTATTAGATCCTGAGAAGAATACTATGAAGAGTACCCAGTATTACCATATTTGGTTTTAGAATATGCCATGCTTCTGAGAGAAAGACACTTGCCTCAGTTTACATGACATTAAATTTCAGTTCAGAATGAATCATATATCAACATTGTTAATGTCTACTCTGGCACAACAATAACTTTCACTGATTTTAAAGATGAAAAGATGGAGGAAGATGGAGGCACTGTAAATTCAAAGAACATGTCCAATTTGCAGAGCTAATAAGTAAAAACTAAGGTTTGCATCTAATTATTATTGAAATAGTCTGCTGTTACAATAAGTAACATTGGCAAATTGTTACACATATTCACACAAAACATTGGAAATCATATATTTCGGAAAATAATTTAATTAATTTTTTTCTCTCTCAATATATTACATTAGCAAAATATGCAATATCATATAACAAACACCAGTTACACAAACATAAAATGCATATGGTACAAAGGGAATATAGTAATGGTCATATTACCCAATCTGGCCTACGAAAGACAATTAGAAGGGTATTGTATGCTGATGTGATGCTGGGAAAATAAGCATTTGCTAAGCAAATGTTGGCGGGTGAAAGAAGTGTAGGCATTCTTATTGTCTTATACTATGCTCAAACACATAAGGTCTTCAATATATATTTTTGAATTAATAACTAAATAAATAAGTCAATAAATGCTTTAGGCAAGCAGGCAATACAACCCAGATGACAGATGTTAATTAAAACATGAATTATCATTGATGGATCCACAATGTTAATTGATTAGTGATTTGAGTCATCAATAAGGTAACATCTCTACATAGGTGGACCTTAATTTAAAGGTTGAACCAATGCACCTCAATAACTAATATGATGGGAGAGGTACAGCATGGGAGGAGTCAAGCCTGATGACCCAGGTTTATGAGTTGCAAATCTGAATGCATGAACATATATAGAATGAAAGGCTACTCTTAAAATAATGATATGGTAACGCTTCCAGATTTGTAGATCATAGACTGTTGACCTCTGGGGTCGGGGACCTGAAGACGCAGAGGCACTGAAAGACTCAGACAACTTGATTGAGGCATAGGGGAGCAAGGAATTCAATCCAAGGTCCTGATCTTTATTTTCTACAGCCTTTATACCATTAGTTATATGTAGGCATCAGGAAAAGCAAATATAGCAAACAAAGTTCTCATCATTAGTCTTGTTCAAACCTTATAAAAACACATTGTTTTACTTCCCAGCATTGCTGTTTTCTACTTACTCAAGCAAATATTTATGTACCCCCAAGACTGTACTAGCTCTTACGTAGATGTCTTGGTTCCTATCAACTGTGTCCTGGATCTACAAGGAAAAAACAGGGTCCTCAGTAGAGCTTGTCACGTGATCCTCAGGGCCATTTTTGACCCATTTCCTGCGAGTGTTCTTAGCAGGCTCAGATCTGATGCAGGTCACCAACTGCTGAAGCCATGTTCTCCGAGGCTTCCAGAAAGCAGTTTTCCCACAATAATACTAAATACCTGTAAGAAATTTTTGTGAATGCATAAATAGTCTGGAAAGAATGAATTACCACACGGAAAATTAGGCTAAGTGCTAAATAAAATTAATTTTTAATGTAAAGAAATGAACAATTCCTTAGTGACAATAGGAATTAACAATTCCTATTTCTCTAGCCAGAAGACAACATATATATATATATATATATATATATATATATATATATATATATTGACTGACTATATATATATACAGTCAGTTCTCTATATTCCTGGATTTTGCCTCTGTAGATACAACCAACTGCAAATTGAAAATATTCTAAAAAAATATGCCTGTACTGGGCATATACAGACTTACTTTGGTCATTATTTCCTAAACAATACAGTATAAGAACTATTCACATAGCATTTACATTGTATTAGGTATTATAAGTAATCTAGAGATTACTTTAAACTATACAAAAATACGTGTTGGTCATACACAATATTGTGCCATTTTAAATAAGTGATTTGTACATCTGGGGATTTTGGTATGTGCTCTGGTTTGGATATGCTTTGAAACTGATTCTCCATTGTGAGGTACTAAAAGAATGGAAACTTAATGAAATCATGGTGTTTAAAGGAGGGACCTTTGGGAGCTGAGGAGGATTAAATAAGGCCATCAGCATGGAGTGCCCATGACCTGTGGCTTCAGAAGAAGAGAGAGATCAGAAAAGATATATGTACACCTCTTTTCTCTTACCACATGATATCTTGTTATAGTTCCTTAGAACTCAAGAAAGCTATTGCCAGATGGAGGCCTTCTACCTCCAAAACTGTGAGCTAAATATATCTCTTTTCTTGATAAAGTTACCCATCCTCTTGTGTTTCATTATAGTACACAACAGACTAACACAGTTTCCGTGAGGGGTCAGCACATCTCTCAGATACTGAGTGTCAATCACAGCTCTGTCCACATAACCCAAACAAAGTCTCAAATTCTATTAATATAACCCTTGGGGAAACTTCTAATAATCATTTAGAACAAAAACATATTTGAAACTGATTTGGCTTTCTTATTCCTTGAAATAAAAAATTTCTATGACAGCAAAGGAAAAATATCATATACTATTTTTGAGAAATATAATAATGTATGCAGGGAGATGACAGAAATAGATTGATATTAAATCAGTGAAATTCCATGTATTTGTGTGAATAGAATATGTACATAGGTGTTTGTATGTGTGTGCGTGTGTGTGTGTGTGTGTGTGTATGTATGTGAAAATATACTTTAAATGTTATCCATTGTGATATCCCAGTGCAGAATCACTACATAATGAAAACACAGACATTGTACAAGTAAAACTGATGGAAATGAGTTTGGCAACAATCCAGAAGTAACAATTCCACTGGGATTATGTGTTTTTTCAATAATTTTCTACCTCTCTCCCACCTCCCCTGCTGTTTTACCTGACCCTGACCATTTCAAACAGCCACTTATATAGTGGAAACCCTACAAAATCATGCAAGCATACAAAATAGATAGCAGAGCCACAGGCCCCGTCAATTATGCTCTTCCTGTTTCTTAAATAAATTGACCTCACTTTCAGGTGAATTGACTTTTGTGGAAAAAAATCCCTTGAACTCAGCCTATTCTTGACAAGTAGAGCAAATAAAATTTAAAATATTACTAAGATAACAAAAGCTAGCACTGCTTTCTTTAATCACAATTTTCTACTCTCATGTAAATGTGCTTTTCATCTTAATTGTCTAGATTGACACAGCCAAAGACAAAGAACCAACCTCAGAGGCCAAGCTCCTATCAGCCTGATTAGAAAATGGGCTTTATTGTCCAGCACAAAAAAGATTTGTTCTAGGAACAGAGTGGAATGAATGGTCCAACACAGTATGATAAAGAACCGCCCAAAAAAGTTGTTACACAATTTTATCATAAACAGATTGTGCCACATAAGCCGTAGAAGTACAGAAACACATTATTTGGAGAATCTGATGATCAGAGAATTTAGCACATGAGCTTTCAGATACTGCCTCCTCCCTTGTCTAATATGATAAATTTAATTTTTTAGCCTAGTAATTTATACAAATTATAAATTTGTTTTAAAAAGAAATAACCCCTATTAAGTTTAAATAACTGCATTCTCAAATAAACTATAGTTGCATAAATGATATAGAATTCATACTTAAGAAAATATTTATCATCAATTATGCATAAAACAATTTCAAAAGTGTAAAAATAATGAGGCATTATAAAAGTATTATTTATTTACACAAATAGCTATAGATGATATATTAGGGAGAAATAGCAATCCAAGATCCTGCCTTCATAAGAATTTCTAACTTTTAAAATATGTATACAAATGTCTTTCAATTGAAAAACTGAGAGCTGACAAAACCAGGTATAGGTATTTTAAAATTTAATCTGTGGATAATTAGTGATAGATTTTCCTCTTTATTTCATTTTTATTTTAATTGTAAATTCAAAAAACAAATTTCAACCAACTCACACCATCTCAAGAAAAGAGGAGGGTTATTTTCATTAATAAATGGAAATCTATGGATAATAGTAGACTTAAAGTATTGTCAGATCACCAGGCATCCCAGATCTCTCCTTCTCTCCCTCCTTCTGCTTCTACTTCTGCCTGTATGCTACCTTTTTCCCTCATTCATCATATCTTGGCTTCACTTTTCCCCATACAGACTTAACAGAGAGGCTTATCAATGTGGTCATCCACTGCAGGTCTGCCAGAAAATTAAGAGCTTCTTTTCTCTTTCCATCAAAAACTATACAGGATTGACTCTGATTAGACCCTGTGACCATACCTGAACCAATCACTCTAGCAAAATGAATATGATTGATGAATTAGACACGTGTAATGTTGGTACCAACTTCTGGAACCAAGCACAGAATCAGCTCTATGCAATGTTAATGCCCAGTGACAAGGAAATTAAAGATTTCCCACGGCTTATCTGTGTGCTCTGATGAATTCAGGACACTGTTCAGGCAGGCAACTAACATATTTCTTTCACAAGATTGACAAATGTTTGAATGTAGTTGAAAGGCATTTTTCTCACCATTAAGAAGCACAAATCATGTTTATAGTCACACAATTCACAATAGCCAAATTATGGAACTAACCCAGGTGTCCATCAACAGATGAATGGGTTACAAAATTATGGGATATCACACAATGGAATTCTACTCAGCAATAAAGAACTAGATTATATCATTTGCAGGAAAATGGATGGTCCTGGAGAACATTATGTTAAGTGATATTAGGGAGTCACAGAAAGTCAAGTCATATGTTTTCTCTCATATGCAGAAGCTAGGGAGTTATTGGGATACAAGAGGGACTTTGGATAATGGAGGAGAAACTCCAGTGGTGCCAGGGATGTGGTCTTTGGGAGGGTGTGAGGGTGGGGAAGGGAGAATTTTTTAAGGAAACACTTCAACTGACATTATGTACATATGTGAGAATACCAATGCCAATGTCAATATCTTGTGTGGGGAAACAGGGGAGTGGGGCAAGAGCTAGGAGAAAGCCCACCAAGTGCTGTGTGCATGTATGTCATTATCACTATGAATTACATTATGATGTGAGACTATAGTGCACCAATAAAAGTCTTAAAAATAAAAAATTTTAAAAATCTATTTTTTCAAAAAAATAGATCAGATACAGATCTGCATAGATCAGTCATTTAAAACCTTCACGATGTAAACTTTGATGCTGACTTGCTGAGAAAAAATAATTTAATTATCCACTAACTTTTGTTGATTCACAGATTCCAGTGAAATCAATAAAAATATGTTTCTAGCTGGGCGTGGTGGCACATGCTTGTAATCCCAGTACTTGGGAGGCTGAGACAGGAGAATCCGAGTTCATGGCCAGCCTCAGCTACTTAGTGAGGCCCTCCACAACTTAGCTAGACCCTGTTTCAAAATAAAGAATAAAAAATAAAATAGGGCTGGGGTGTTGCTCAAAGGTAGAATGCCCCTGTGTTCAATCCCCAGTACCACAAAAAAAGAAAAAAGAAAAAATATATATATATCTTCCTCAGCATGTGCAATCTTAGGAGGAAATGAGTTAGCATACTCTGACCTCCCCTTCAGAAGCTGAAGGACCTAAGCTTACCAAATTGAATTCTCTCTTAATACTATGAAGTTTGAATTCAATGTCAATTTGAATTCAATGTCACAAATTGAAGGAAAAAACACAATCAAGGAAGGATAATGGGAAAGTGTGAAAAATGTAGGGAAAAAAAATGATAAATAGACTATAATTGATGGAGAATTGACTACACATAAGGCCAGTGAGAAAGTGATTTAACGACTACTCAGGTAGACTAAATACAGGTAGATTAGTCCACGTTGTAGATGGCAATGGATGCCAGGCTAAAGATGTGTCTGAGTGTGGAAGCTAGAGAGAAATTGGGAGACAAAGGAGACTAGATAAATAAGGAGACATTTTAGTAAAATAGTGGAAGTGGATTGAAGGAGGAAAGTGGGGGAAGGAAATTTGTTGAAGGAAACAGTTCAAATGATGCTATGTACATATACAAAATTATCAACACCAGTCTCAATAACATGCAGGAGGAGGGGAAAGTGTGAGGTAGAATCTGGAGGGAAATACTCCAAGTGCTGTGTGCTTGCCTGTTTCACTCTGAAACTCATTATGATGTAAATGAGTAAAAGTATATTTTTAAAAAGATTTGTGGGCATGAAGTCACTCCAGCTTTGAAAGAAGGGATAGGCTCAACCTAAACTTTCTCTTAGGGAAAGTGATCTTCAGTAGTACCCTGGGTAGGTTATAGTGTGTAAATACTAGAAACAGGGTACCAATTAAATGATATTTGGCTAAAGAAAGTGGAAATATGAGGTTGTGATTGTAATAGACTGTGAGAAATATAGTAAAAGTAAACATGTTTAGTATCATAATAATGGAAGTGGGAAAACAATGGAAATAAGTAGCTCACTAGTGATCTAAGATGTAAATCTCAGGTGACTATGAAAATAGTGAAAACATTAGTCTAAAGTAGGAAAAACTTGAGGGTAATGAATTTGAAGAAGTGAAATGATGATATTAAATTTATATAGCTAAATGGAAATTCAAAGCCAATAAAATTTCTTGAACATAATTTTGGTACTGGGTTTACCAACTTATAATTTCACTGACTCATGAAATCTCATGGTTATAAGACTAAAGAAGTCATCAAGTCATGGGATGGAGTTATCTGAGATGGAGTTACCTCTAGGAATAAAATTTGAACCAATAAATAATATTAAAGCCCCAAAGCGAGGGAATACATTCAGAAATAATAATTACTAAAAGTGCCAAACATTATATTAGTCAATAAATGAGAAATAATATATGCAATAATACCACATGGTAATATTGTTATTTTAAAGATTAGGAAAGTGATGTGCAGAATGGTAAAGTCAGTTCCTGGTTCACACAGCTAACAATTGTTGGGATCCAAATTGAAACCCAGACAATTTTGTTCTCAAGTCTTAACTCTGAAACAATACCAAGATAAGCAGCTGAGAAATTGCTATATTTTTATCTGGAATGCTAAGGGAGTCATGATCAGGAAAGAACAGGAAGTGATCAGAGAGGATAATGCAGAAGAGTGTCCTTTTGAAGTCAACACTTTCTAGAAGGCCTTGGTGATAACATAAGAGAGGTGAAACAGCTAACCATCTGTGAAGCAATGATATCCATTAACATCTTACTGTGTGCATGATAAGATATAGGCAATTTTTCATTCAAAATTGCTTCAGACAAAACAAAGAACTAAGAGTTAACAATTCTTATCTAACCCTAAAGTATTATCTGTTAACACTAGCTCTAAAAATATTTAGGGTAATAGGCCTACAAATATTTACTTGCTTTTGAAACGTAGGTACACAAGTTACACTATTCTAGTAACCAAAATGTATTTTAAAAAGAAAAAATATCACACAATGCTGAGCAATGCCAGAATACATATGTATTTACTCATTCCATGGACCTTCCAAATATGTTTTACATAATCATCAATAATAATGGATTTAAACAGCAGGGGAAAATAAAAATCCTATTCATGATCAATAGAGTAAGCAATTATGTATGTAAGAGAATATAAAGCATGCTGGCCTTCAAAGCTATTTACAAGGAACTATTTTATTGCAAAAATCAGTAAAATATGATATGCAAAATATACAGACACTAGTAATCCTAATGCTAACATTTATAATATATGAACTTAATTTCATTAAAGAAGAATGCTCAAGCCATAAGCCTCCTTCAAGGTTGAATTAGAGTCTCTGCAGCTGATTGGAACAATATGAATTTTAATTTATTATATATGGGTGCAATTATGTTGTTCAATAAAAGCTTGATGTTACTTTTCAAAATTCACATTTATGTGAAAGCTGAAAAAGTCAATTTTATAAAAGAGTAGAATAGTGGTTCCCAGAGGCTGGGAAGGGAGTGTGTGTGTGGGGGGGGTATTTAAAAGTATAGAGGTTCAGTTGGGTGGGAGGAATAACTCTTAAAGTCCTATGTCAGAGTAGGATAATTATGGTTGAGAACAATGAATTGTATATTTGAAAATAGCTAGTAGAGAGGATTTTGAGTGTCCCCAACACAAAGAAATTATAAATGATTAGTGTGATGCTTATGTCAATCACACTGATCTGATCATTATACATTGTTCACATATATTCAGATACACTGTACTCTCTAAATATATACTATCATTATGTCAATTAAAAAAACTCACATTTAGATAAAAATGTGAGATTCAAATAGTAGGATAAACACATTATGTTTTCGTCTCCTACTTTGAAATCTGCTAAAAACAGCTCAAATAATTACATAACTCAAAAACAGCCCATTGTACAAACATATTTCACGCCGGGCGTGGTGGCACACGCTTGTAATCCCAGTACTTTGGGAGGCGGAGACCGGAGGATCCGGGTTTGCAGCCAGTCTCAGCTCTCTCGCTCTCTCTCTCCCTGTCTCTCTCTCTCTCTCTCTCTCTCTCTCTCTCTCCTTAGTGAGGTCCTCCGAAACTTCGTGAGACCCGGTTTCAAAATAAAGTATAAAAAAAATAGGGCCGGGGGCATAGCACGGAGGTAGAATGCCCCTGCGTTCAATCCCTGGTACCGCAAAAAAAAAAAAAAAACATATTTCACATATGATATCAACAAGGTCAATAAAGTGCTTGAATAAACTAATTATGAAATGTAAATTTCTATAAAAAAGATGCATCTTTACTAATAAAGACTCAAATTCTGACAATATATGAGAATATTAGAAATTATAGAGAAAGGAACTATAATTCATCTATTAAGTCTCTGTCATTCCAATGAAATCTACTTTATCATATAAATTAGAAGTATGAATGTTAAAATATTTTCAATAAATTTGAAAAATTAAATGTCAAATAAAAACATAAGTACCATAGTTGAAGCAAATTATAGATATATAATTTGTAAAATATGATAATTATGTAAGAATAGGCATTAGTAAAATGATAAGCATATACATCGATATATGGAAAAATGGGAGTTTGGTATATGATAAAGGTGTTATGTAAAACCAGATTGGAAAGAAAGGACAATGAGTGAGGCTGAATCATTCAGACATTCATTAGGAAAATAAATAATGATCTCAAACGTTACTTCATATCTCAGTAATAAATCCTAAAATAAAGTTTAAAAACAAAGTAAAAAGTATAAATGTTAACAAACAATTATAGAATATATGTACAACCATACGCTGGAAAATGCCTTTTTAACTATACTCCAGACCTTCTAAAAAGCAAAACACATAAAGGAAAATATTGATAAATTTGATGACATAAACATCAAAATTCTAAGAAGTAGATAAATAAGAAGGAACAAATGAACCAATGCAAGGAGAAAAGAAGCGGCATGGGCAGCACTCCACTGTTGCTCCTTCCACCAAGCAGTGTGGCCAGGACCTCTCTACTTCCGGGACCTTAATTCTAGAATTCTGTTCTCTTGGATATTTGTGGGGATACCTTTTTATTTCAATTTTTTCTCTGCTCTTAGTTTATATCCATAAGGAGTTCTTTCATGATTACTTTATCTAAAATATTATCCTTTCTTTTTTTATTTATCCATGACCTTACTTTCTTTTTCTAAGCAAAACTTCATTTGTATTTTTATATAATTATTCATTTTTATTGCTTTCCATATCAGAATATGAGGTACGCTAGAATGTGAACCTTATGTTGTTCTCCTTTGGACCCTAGGGTCCAAGAATTAGTGGCATAGAGTGGGCACTTTGAATATTTCTTAATGAATTAATAATAGACAAAGAGACACACGAGATCCCAAACAAGATTACATGCATGATTTTGTGCTTAGTTATTATTTCCAATTTTTGTTTTCATTCTTTGTTCTACAGAAAGTTTTAATCTAGTAAATGAATAAGACAAATACACTAATAACCAAATAGTCATTAAGTGGATTAGAGTCAATATGAATATTTCATCTGACATACAAAAGATATAAGTAGTACTGTTTAATGCTATTTGTAGAATAATTACTTTTTAAACTTGCATACCACCACTGCATCTTAAGCACAGACAATATCTATCCTGCTTGCAGATTAAATTCCAGGATTATAGTTTTCTTTAATTTTATAACTTTAATGTAATATCACACTAACTGGTTTGGTAAGAAAAATGCGTATTGTACACATGCTTTATATTCCTTGAAAACAATAAAATTCACTCTGAGGAAAAAGACTAGAAAAAACTGGATTTACATAAGCAGTTTCTATTTTTTATATTTTTTCTAGCTGGGTTTATGATATATCTCAACAGAAAAATATAGAAACTTTGGGAATGAAAAATATAGAAACTTTGGGAATGAGAATAAATGCTATCATTAACTTCTTTTTACTTGTCATTAGTATCATACTAACTGCACATATTCTAGACAAGAAACTTAAAAGGAGAACTATTCAGAAATGAATCTATGTTTCTCTTACTAATTAATAAATACCATGCTGTGAGTATCTGGTGATAATGTACTAATAAGAAAAATCAATAAATTTACACTGACAGTCAAAGTAATTGGTGCCATGGAGTAGAAAATGATATATTGTGCATTGATCCTTTAGCAATCTTCTAACTAAAAAGAAAAGAGAAAGCTAATTACTTTAGTAGGTAACTGAAAATGATCAGATTAAAACAAGCTAATTATATGTTCTTGAATAATTACTTACTTTAATGAAAGTAAGTCAAGGAAAGAAACACTGATTTGGGCAAAGGAATATTCTCTATTTAAACAATTATAACAAAATCCTGATCCATTTAACTGTCCTTAACCTATTTTAAAGAAGCTTAAATAGAAACATCAAACACTATTAAACAGGAATATATGACATACTTCCCACAATATGCAAGAAAAACAAGGATTCAGAACCTTTTGTATTTGTGAGGCTGAAATTAAAAACTTTACTGAAAAAAGACAAAAAATTAGTTACCTTCCTTTTTCTAATAAAAATATTTAAAAGGAAAGTAGTCTTTCTATGTATATATTTATTTAAAACAATGTTAAGAAAGTACAACTGCACTAGCCGATTGATTCTTGAAGATTAATTTTTATAAATGCTACTTCAGATTAAGTTTTAGATATAATACAAATATGGACAGTGTCATATTTACTTATCATACCACATTATTTTTGTGGTGCTGAGGATTGAACCTAGTGGCATTCTACCTCTGAGCTACACCCTCAGCCCTATTTTATTTTTTGTTTTGAAACAAAGTCTCCATAAGTTGTGGAGGGCCTCACTAAATTGCTGAGGCTGGCTTTGAACCTGAGATCCTCCTGTCTCAGCCTCCCAAGTACTGAGATTACAAGCCTGTGCCACCACACCCAGCTCATCATACCACATTTTAGATTGCAATATGTCTTGTATGAATATTTTGGAATATAACAAAGCCATACATCTGCAGAATTTGACCCATGGTTGTTTCATGTCCTGTTTTTTTTCCCATTATTATTTGTCCATATTTTTCTTCCATTAAAATCCAATACATGAAGCTGGGCATGGTGGCACGTGACTGTTATCCCAGTACTTGGGAAGGTAAGACAGACAGGAGGATAGCATATTTGAAATCAGCTTCATCAACTTAGCAAGACCTTGTTCCAAATAAAGAAAAAAACAGGTCTGGGGGTGTCGCTTGGAGGTAGAATGCCCCTCGGTTCAATCCCCAGAACCTCATATACACAAAAAAATCTGATACATGAAATATCAACATAAGTCCATCTCCATTCCTCTCATTTACAACACTTCAGTAATACTACTAATAATTATACCTAATTTAACTTTCAGTCAATGGATTAGAGTCAATATGTATATTGCATCTGACATACAGAAGGTGTTTATAGTTAGTGCTACTTGGTGTAATTAGTAGAATCACTACTTTTTAAACCTATGTACCTCTTCTGGTTCTTAAGGCCAGTCGGTATCTATCCTTCTCACCGAGAAGAGTGCAGCAAAGGTGGACGACTTCTGACTAGCTCACCAAAGGACTCACTGGACACTTTTCACAGGCACCCAGCTTCTAATCAGAGGAAAGAATATCTGTTTAGATCAAATGCAAGAAAGATGGGGCTAAAGACAACATACAAATCTTCTTCTCTACATTTGAATAGAAAATTTATTATCAAATCAAGTAAAAGGAGGAGAAAAACCATGCAGTTCTATGTGAAATTCCTTAACCAAAGAATGCTTCTGGATAAATCAGAGTAAATATGTTCCTTAAAATATTATTCACTGACCATTATAGATACTTCATAACTCATAACATCCCTTAAATAAGACAATGGGAAAATATTGAAATGGACAAAAACGACCAAAAAAAAAAAACAGCAAAAGCTTCAGAAGGAAACGAATAATAAGATGAGAGAGAGAGAGAGAGAGAGAGTTAAATCCCTGCATAAAATATATACATTGTAAAGCAATCCTGATCTCACAGGAAACCATGCACACATAGCTCACACTGGAGAAATATTATCTAAATTAAAAAAGCCCACGAAAAAGACAGAGGTATAAAATTTATGAGGAAAAATAAACCTCTTGGCAGTGTGAAGAGCCCATTCGTAGAATATATTTCTGACACAAAAATAGGGATACACAGGAAAAGAAGAGGAAGGCTATAACAGAAGAAATATTCCTTAGTTAAAGAGAATCCCAAGTATTCTGGAAAATGGGCTCCCAATAACTGGCAAAATCAGTGAAAGTGGAAAATGAGTCATATCTAGAAACTAGGAAGAAAGTATGAAATTCTGACAACAGGAAAAAATGTTCATAAAGGATCACATTAAAAAAATCTAAAATGGAATAAATTCAATCCAACCAATTTCATATTTAGGTGAAAACTCATTTTCTAAAAGGTAAAATGTTTTGTGATCCAAGAATTAGAAGTTATATATCCAAATCTTAGATTATTCAAGGTTCATAGACTATACTGGCATGGTCCTTTAAAACCTGAAATTACTGCCACCTAAGTATTTTTTTTCTTCCTTTCTTTGCAACTAACCTTCACCAGTTTCAATTTCTGGAAAATTTCTTATTTTTGACTAGTTGATATGGTATATTTAGATACTTAGTACCACCATAAAATTATGTAACCTAAATGGAAAGTTATTGGCAAAGATATATTTATAAAATCACTTTGCTATATATTGGTCTAAGTTATGGAATAAAGAAAAGTCCATGGAATGGATTAAGTTTGCAACTCTGCATGACAAATTAAACTGTATTCTCTCCTTCATGTCATGTATTTTAGGGGACATCAATGATCTAAGCTCCCATGTTCTATATGATGTAAATTTATAGAAGGTCCTTAGGAGAGGATAACGCACCTACCCAAACTGTGAGTTCTTACTTGACAGAAAATTTGGCTATGAGTTTAACTTGCACATGGATAAAATGAATCTCTTACCAAAAAGAAAAAAGAAGAAGTGTGTGATTAAGCCCTAGAGCCTTGTGACAGGAAATTGACACAATAGTAAAATGTTGGGCAGAGAGAGCATTACACCAGAGTCTTCCAGTAGTCATGGCCAGTAGTCATGGCATCCAACCTATCTGAAGATGACAAAGATCACAGAGTTCATGAAGAGGGCAGAGATTAGAGGGTGGCTCAACTCTCTGCTTGTGAACTAGGTATGGTTTATTTTTGTATTGTAAAGTGTATGAACTGAGTCATATGATATAACTTTGGAGCACAGAGTAGGAGTGAACTCACATTTTTTAACTGGTTTCTCATTCATTAATTACCCCCCTCCTTACTTTTGGCTGAAGTTAACTTATAGAATGCATTTCTGTGTAATACATTTTATCTTCTTATTTTGTACCATATTTCGAAAATACATATTCAACTGAGAAATAAGTGTAATAGCTAAATACATTTTGGAAGGAAACAGTGAATACATAGTACATAAAGAATTACTATTATAAGAGTATAATATTTTAAGTACCTGGCTGAATTATTTACCGGCAAAACTTTGACATTTTAAAGCTATACTACAAAAAGGTCTGAAAAGTAACAGTCTGAGATTTTAGAACCAAAGTTTAAAATGAGATAAGAAATCCTGTACAAAGATAGAACATAGACACAGAGATGAAAAACAATAAACAATGAGCAGTCCTTTGATGTAGCATAAAACACTGTGAAAATCTACTTCACTCACAATTTCTTTGAAATACTATCTCTTTTAGTGGAAATCTGTTTATTGTTGATTATACTATTTCATAAAGGTTTTTAAAATTGGGATTAGAACAAGGTTTGCAAACATATTTTATAACTTCAGTGCTCAAGTATTTGAGAAAGCATGTCAGAATAAAATAATTAAATTCTCAGGTACATACTTCATAGTATAGCCATGAGCTCTCAAGAATTAGTAGCAAGGCTGGATTAAACATGTGATTTCCTTCCTCCCCCACTCTTTCCTTCTGACTCTCATTCAGTAGGAGGACTCTGATGGGCACTGCCAGGGCTGTCAGCATGCCCCTGACTGATTCTGAGGCAGGTGGCCTACAGTGCACACCTTGATTTCTCAGGTGTGCTGCAGAGCTATGAAGAGACAACCTTGTGAGAGGGCATTTATTTTTCACATTTTATGAATCAGGTTATGGGTTTAGAGAGATCAGAATGTATACGATCTTACTGGAACCCAGAGTTCTAAATGTAATGATCACAGTCCACATGAGCAAAATATACAGAATGGCTTCCATTTGATGTGTCAGATCTTATGTTTTTATATAGATTCTTCTGGGAACAAATGCTTGTTCATATCCTACAAAATGATTTACAGACTTTTTTGTTTGGAATAACACTCAGTATTGGAATTCTTTGTGTCACTCGCATTTAGATTTGTTTTCTTTTCTCCCTTTATGATGGATGGTATCTTGATTATTGTCAGCATGGCCAGAAAATTGTACATTATGAAAATATATATTTGATCATCACTGAACTATTGACGATACTAGATTGTGAGTGTTTTCAAAACTTACTGCTGCAATACAGCGCAGGTGACTTTCTTCATCTGCTTTCATTCCTCAGCTTTTGTAATAACAATCAGTTTTTCTGCAGGTGGAAATGCCTTTTAGTTTGCATAATTTTTCACTGCAATATTGTACCATATTGAAATATGATGAAACTTTTGTTTAAGAAGAATAGGTGATAAAATGTTTTGCAAAGTTTATTTTTCCAATGCTGCCAAAATGCTTTGTTACAAAAACAAATAATGAGAAACATCACCATTAACACTCAAAGAAGCACTATAAGGTTAACATGTTTGCTTTTACTATGATATACTGTGTATGATTTGACATTATAACAGTAAAAAGCAAATGGAAACTAAAATAGTAAAGTTTGTTCTCTATTCTCATTCAGAACACAAAATGTAACAAAACAGAAACTTGAATAGTAGCTTTGCTAAAATTGCTTATTTCGCTCTTGAATTAATTTTCCAGAGTTACCTTGAAAATGACTAGAAAGATAAGATGGAGTATATAGACTTTCATAAGGTTGCTTATGAATATCCCTCTAAATTGATTTTTTGGTTAAAACAGAGAGAGTTGGAAGTATATATTCACATTTTCTGATTCATAGTGTAGAGTTCTATTTTTGTAGTATAATTATTAATATTCAGAATTCTAAGTTTTTGTCTTCAAGGTGAAATAGGCCAAAAAAAAAGAAATCAAATAATAAATATTGCTGGTATAATAGAGATCATTAAGGCAAACAAACTTTTAAAACTAAATGGATGACTACCTCCCCAGTGTCTGCTGGGAGCTGGTAAATAAATACCTTAACAGTACTGTTTGTACATGGTCTGTGGAACGATGCTTGTTTTGCCTATCTCCAGAGTTGTCATGGGATTGAATCCCAGTTGCCCTCAGTATTAACTTGCTTGACAACACACATTTCATTTATTATTCTATCTTCCTTCTCCCACTCTTCCACTCACCTACCAGTTTTTTCTAAACTTCATCTCAGGACCTGATTCTAGAAAATCTAAACTAAGACAAAAGGTGAAAAGAATATAAGTTTAAAACTTGAAGAAGATGTAAGAGTTACATACTGTGAAAAAAATATATAGATGAAGAAAGGACACAATTCAAGAACATTCAATTGCTTCTGTAAAACTAGAGATGAAGAGATGGCTTGTGGTGAGAGATGAAGGTAGAGGAATTAGATGTAGACCAAATCATGATATGCTTTATATATAATACTACGGAATTTGGACTTCATCCTAAAGACAATAAGTAATTTTAATAAGGAAATACATATTCAATTTATATCTATAAATTAAAAAGACATATTAATGTGTTGGGGATATTAAGACAGAAAATACTTTCAAATTTCTTTCTCTTGAAGGCTGGGCGTAGTGGCGCACGCTTGTAATCCCAGTACTTTGGGAGGCGGAGACCGGAGGATCCGGGTTCGCGGCCAGCCTCAGCTCTCTCTCTCTCTCTCTCTCTCTCTCTCTCTCTCCCTGTCTCTCTCTACCTAGTGAGGCCCTCCGCAACTTCGTGAGACCTGGTTTCAAAATAAAAGTATAAAAAATAGGGCCGGGGGTGTAGCGCGGAGGTAGAACGCCCCTGGGTTCAATCCCTGGTACCACAAAAAAAATTTCTTTCTCTTGTTTTGTAATAACTCCTTATTTTCAATAATCACAATCTCATACTTGACTTCCTTCTTCTTTTCTATTTTCACTTTGTGCTATCAGTATTACATAGTTGAACTCAATGGTTAATGGACCAATACAACTGTGTATAGTCCAACAGTGTCAACATAGAAAGAGGATATATAGTATTTATCCATATTATGTGAAAAAATAAGTATTTGTTTTTAACTATAAATAACATGCCATATATCATTTCCAAAGATTTGGGAACTTTTCACATATACTTCCTTAGTTTCATCATTATTTAGAATGCATAAAAACATGGTGGAATTGAGAGAAAACATATTTCTAAAACAGATTTGCCATAGTTAATTGATTTTATGTAGAAAAAAACTTCGAAAGGAATTATGTTTTTAACTTGGTGTAATACAGCAACCATATGGAAAGGCACTAAAGTTGGAAAAGTGAATTAAAACTTGGTGACAGCATTCTAAGATGTCACAATTATGTGTATGGGATAATATAAATTCTAAAGTGGAAGAAAAAACATCTCAATATGAGAAGAGTAAAATAAAATTATTTATCCCACAGAGAAGAATTGAAAGTCCCTTTGAGCTACTGGAAAGGGTACACATTGTACAAAAGGCAAAAATGAGGTGGCACCTATTTTTGCTTGTCTTGAAGATGAATAGAGTCCTTCCTCAGGGGTACCTGCCTACTTCTCAAGAGTCTGGGGCTGTATACAGACTCAAGTATGAAACTAGAGAAAGGGCCATGAATGCCTAATGTCATGCCTGAAGCTTTCTGTTCTTCAAAACTGGAAGGGTTTATTTAATTATCTTTTCCTTTGAGTTGTTATATCAATCAAAAGGGGCTTTAAGACTTTGGTATCAATTTTCCTTCTGGAAATTCCATAACTCACTATCCATAACCAGGAATCTCACTGCCAATTAATCCCAGAGATATACTTTTTAAATCTAGCCTGCTACCACCGTGTACTTAGTCTCTGACAAGCACACTGTTCCATTAATCCCAGGAAAACCATTTCAATCCTTGTTTATCAGGTGTGTCTTGTCTGGCATATCAAGCAGGGAGAAACCTTTCTAGTAGTTGTACCTCCCATTCATTTATTATGCACAAATGACCTTTATCAAAAAAAATTGATAATAAAAAGGGGGAGCTCAAGCCTGGTTTAGAAATGACTCTGAACAAGCCAGGGGTGATGGTGCATGCCTGTAGTCCCAGTACTTAGGAGGCTAAGACAGGAGGATCTCAGGTTTGAGGCCAGCCTCAGCAATGTAGCAAGACCCTTAGCAACCTAACGAGATCCTGTTTTAAAATAAAAAATAAAATAGGGCTGAGGGTGGAGCTCAGAGGTAGAATACCTCTGGGTTCAATCCTCAGTACCTCACCAAAAAAAAGAGGAAGGACAGAAGGAAGGGAGGGAGGGAGAGTGGGAAAGAAGGAAGGAAAGAAGGAAGGAAGGAAGGAAGGTAGGAAGGAAGAAAGGAAGGAAGGAAGGAAGGAAGGAAGGAAGGAAGGAAGGAAGGAAGGAAACTCTAAACAATGAGGCAGTAGCATTTGCTGGAAGCTCATTACTTCTACCACTAGACTTTAGAACTGAGGTTCTGGGGCCTTTGTAGACTAGTGGAGAAAGGAAATGTCCAAATGGGAAAAACTACAGGTAGTGCTTGTTGTTCTTAAATTAGTTTTAGAGATGGAATGGGACAGACATAAATACATAGTTTCTTGGGCATAAGCAAATATTTCACAACCACTGTTGATCAGCGGGATAGGCAAGGAACCATAGATGACCACTTCAGAGTGGCCACCATGTCCAAGAATATTCATTTCTACTCTAAATTCTCACAGAAAAACATGCACTGGGGATTATTTGAGTTTTTCAATAATCACATAGTCATGATAAACCATCCTAAGAATGTTTGTTCACATTTTCTGCCAGTCTAGTGGTACCAAAAAAAAGGGGTTCAGAGAAGAGCATCCATGTATGGAGGTTGATATGCTAATTCATAAAATATTTATCAAGTTTCTATCATGTGCTAAACCCTGCTCTTGGGTCTAATGGTGCAGCAATGAAAGTACTAAAAATGTCAAAAAAAGAGCCAGACATGGTGGCACACTCTTTTAATCTCAACATTTGGGAGGTTGAGACATTTGGGGATTACAGGTTAAAGAATAGCCTCAGCAGCTTAGCAAGACCCTCAGCACCCTTGTGAGAACCTGTTTCAAAACAAAAATTTTTTAAGAAGGCTGGCAGTGCCTTTTTTTTTTAGAATGCCTCTGGGTTCAATCCCTGTACATCTCCCTACACACACACACACACACACACACACACACACACGACAAGAAGGAAGAAAGTTTGTTCTTATAGAAATTTTATTCGAGTGGATTAAGGACCTTTGTGGCCTGAAAATCAAGACATCCCTTTACCAAAGATGAGCTGATGAGATTCACTGCTGAGATCTCAAACACTGAGCATCCTGGAACTCCCAATATAAAACCACAGTTAGTTGTTAGCAAATTGATTATATTGGAGCCTTTCATGAGAATGAGGGCATAGTTACCAAGAAACACACATTTTTAATCTGTATTTTTTCTCTTTTTTGCCTTTGCTAGAAATAATCATTGAATCATATTCTACAAAATGTAACATCCAATTTCATTTCACAGAGTGAAGTAAAAGGCTAATCACCTTGGAATTCACTGATCTTAGCATGGACTTGATTGTCAGGTACAGAATCAGATGGTCTTGAAAATTTCACTATTGTTGGAATGAGTCGGAAATTATTTGTGAGGCTAAACTACTTTCTGTGACATATGATGTGCTGTGAGACAGAGTAGATCATTTATCTGTCCCAAATCCAGAAAGTAAGGTTGTAGGTACAGGTGATGACTCTTATGGCTTCATCTAGTGACAAGCTTTGAGACCCTCATTTTAGTGCCCAAAGGAAGAATAATTTGGTAGATCCAGTAATGGTTCTACTGAACTGGGTTTTTCTTGAAATGGACCTAATGTGAATTTGTATTCATCATGTGATTAGTAGAACAAACACACACCTCAAATGGGACTTTTATGATAGCTGGGAATGATTCTGTCCACCAAAAAGGAATCAAATTAATGTTAAATTATAAATTTCTGAAGGATTATAGATGTGCTCTAAGGTGTTCTTTGGACTACTTCACTTGAAATCACAAAAAAATAAAGTTTATCTACCTTTAGTTGATCAAACATTATAATTTGCACATCACCCCTCACTGATTTGCATGGTGGCTCTGATTACATTCCTATAAATAACTTATTCACCACAATGTCCCCACTTCAGACTTACCTTGCATTAATTAATTAATTAATTTCATCCTCTAGTTCACTTCACAAACATCTTGGTTTATATTCCCAAGCTAAAGAAAGGGCTGATTTCTGGTTTGCTGCTGGCTGAAAGTTTAAGCAAAGAGTCTGTACCATCTTGTGTGCGCCTCCTGGCTGTGGCAAGTTCACCTAGGGGTGTCTTGCTTCTCTTCAGCTGAGACTCACTCAAAGATTTCTTCAAGGATTCTAGCATCCTCCCCAGCCAGGCTTGACTCTTCTTTTCTGAGACCAGTCTTTGTCTAGACTGCAGATATGCTGGATGGCTTGTGTTTTTCTTATGTTTGGTGGCTAATTGTATTTTGGCCTTTTTTTGTTTTGGGAGAAGGGAAAGTCCCCCATAATTGGTGCTGGTGCAGACTCTCTTTCATCAGTTCTTCAAGCATTCTAGAAACCAGAATTGCTGATTTTTGCCCTGTTGCTGTTGCTGAGCTTCCCACCACCTCTTCCCAAGGTCTTTCTACCTCCATTTGGTGGTGCAGGACTGTTATTTCATTCACCCCCAGGGAGCTGCTACACTGCTGTGGGTTCATCTAATCTACCTGAAAGTGCTATTTCTAAATGTATACAAAGATAAATTTCTGTCCTCAATAAGCTTACAAAGTTTAGTAGTAAGATGGATGAGTTAGACAAGTTACAATAAAATGCAGAAAGCAATATATTAAAGAATGAGGCTAGTGGATATGCCCTACCAGGCAGGGATGGAAGACACCATGATAAAGAAGTGAACTTGAGTGGTGTGGAAAATTTTGTTGAACATCGTGTATGAGTCATTGCAGAGAAATTCCACATAGGGGAAACAAACATCCAGAGACTGAAAGGTAAGAGAGAATAGCATAATCAGAAGATTGCAAGAGCATACACTGTGTAGAGGGAGGGTATAGAAAGATAACATTAAATTAATTAATAAAATATACTCCTGTATATGTAATACAGTACTAAAAATGAATAAATGGACTAGAAAAGAGGCATAAGGTCCCTTAAGATAGCCTCTCTTGTCTTTATTGGTGCATTTTTCTTGTTACAACAACAACAAAACGAATGGTGTTGGTGTGGTGTTTTTGTTTGGGGGTACTAGGGATTGGACCCAGGGGCATTCCACTTCTGAGCTATACCCCCAGCACATTATTTTTTGAAACAGGGCCTAAATTACTAAATTTCTGAGGTGGGCCTTGGAATTGGCAATCCTCCTTTCTCAGCCTCCCAAGTACTGAGATTACAGGCATATGCCACCACATCTCACTTCTCTAGTGTTGTTCTTATGAATACATGATACACAGATGTTACATATATATGTAAATGCATATACATATAAACATGAAAAGCACTTTAATATATAATAGTCACTCAGAATCAACATTGCTTCTTTATAAAACTAACTCCCATACAAGAAATGCAGCAATGTGAATGAAAGAGGCAGACAGTAGGTAGACTGAAGGAGAAAAAAGAAGACAGTGGGGTGTTCTATTGAATGAGCCACTTCCCAAAGGTCAATGACAATGGGATGTTGCATAAATATAGGTACCACTGGGATCTGGATGTCTAGAAAATTGGGGAAATGAAGGGAATCAGAAAAAAGAAATTACCACTTTTTATTACTTAATTTGATTCTGATTGTAACTATTTTCTAAAATATTTTCATTTTAGGAGTTTATTCTCTCAGAGCAATTGTGACAGAAGTCTTCTATAATAATAGATACAAGCAATGGCATTATGTGCTCTAATTCAAGAAAAATATACTTTCTAATAATGTACACCTGGTTCTAATACTCAGCAATTTTGCAAGTTCATTTGATAAGAACATTTTATTTTTCAAATGCTGTTGTACTTGTTTTTAATACTGTAGTTATCAATTAAGAAATGTAAAAATAGATAAATTTGAATTTCAACTTGAAATGGTTATGAGTTTCAGGGCCTAAATTCATCATTTTCCCCCAATGGACCTGTGATTAATCAAGGCATGCTTATCACCTTTATTAACTCACTTCAGATTCCCTTTAAGAGACAGAAAGCTTTTAGCTATAAGGAGTAATTAATTGGTTTTCCCTTTGAAAACCACACCGTAATCCTTGAATAAATTAAATTATAAACTTTATCAATTACTACATTATCTGTTGTAAACTGGTCAAAAGAATTAGTTACACAATCAATGTTACTGTTTCTTCCTAACATGTTGCTATGCCTCAATATAGTATATATATTTTTTTCTTATGATGTAGACTTGGTTACAAATTGCAGTGCATTTGTAACCATACAATTACTTTGAGAAATGCTAGCTCTTATAGCAAAGAGATTACAAAAATATTTATTTCAAGTAGAATTGAAGTTTATTTTTTAAATTTCATGTAACAATTCGAAAGGGGTGTTAAGAAGAAGCAAGCATGTTTTCTGCATGCATGATTCATGGACCTGTGACTCTCTGAATATTATTAGAAACATAGAGAGGTAATCAAAGAAATTCCCCCTGGTGGGGAAGGTGTTTGACAAAGCTTGCCCAGCAGCATTTTCTTATTGCCCACAGTGACTTCTTTGTGTCTTGTAGTTTTGCCTTTTCTGAATAAAAGTTTTAATTGTGTCTTGTCCATGCTTTATAACCATACATTGAGTGTTTGAGAGGGAGGTGCAATGAGGATTGAGATTATAAGGGTGAGAGTAGATATCAAGTCTTTTTATCCCAAATCCACATTCAGACCTGATGAGGAAAACGGAAGCGCTTGACCTTGAGCTGTATCCATGAACTCACTGGGATTGTAGATTGTGTCCTTTGGGGAAAGGATGAGTATCTTCAGTTTGTGGAAAGTAAATTTGCATATATATTTGTAACAAACTGGGCAGAGATTGCTAAATTTCTACCAAGATCACAAGCATACCCAGATACCTCTCAGTCCTTCTGTAATATGGGGTCATGGCAAAGCCAGTAAAATGACTGGTAGAAATGTGAGCCTATTTGGACCAAAGCTTTGGAAAAAAAAGGAAGAATTTTAGTTTCCTGAAAAACTATGTGGAAGAATGTTTTCTATCCATTAGCTACACCAATTTAGACTGTTAAGCAAATGACAAACTTCCATTGCATTATGTCATACAGATTTGGGGATTCATAAATGCTAACTTATGTAAAGTAACAATTACCAATAACAGACATGGAAATAAGACATTAAGATATTACAGAGCCTATCACCAGTATAATGGGTTAGGAATTAGGCTAAGAATTAGAGTGAAAGTTGAATAAAAGAAAGCTGTCTTTTTTAAAGTATTTTTATGCCTTTATTGGTGCATTATAGTCTCACATCATAATGGAGTTCATAATGATAGTGACATACACGCACACAGCACTTGGTGAGTTTTCCCCTGGCTCCCTCCCTACTCCCCCCTTCCCCACACAAGATACTGAGATAGGCAATGGTATTCTTACATATGTACATAATGTCAATGGAAGTATTTCCTCCATTAATTTCCCCTCCCTTCTCCACCCTCCCCCAAACCACCTCCCTCACTCCACTAGAGTTTCTCCTCCATTATCTAAAGTCCCTCTTATATCTCAATTACTTTTCCTTTGGTGAGTTCCATTAATTAATTTGTACAATAGCTTTAACATGGCCACAAGAAATTCCATTTTGGCCACTTGTTAACTACACTATAGTCTCTTCCTGCCTCATACTCTTACTAGCTATACTCCAATCATACTGGTTCTTCTTTTTTAATTTAATTATTATGCTTTCTACTACCATAACCCCATACCAGAGCTTTAACTAATATTTTCTCTGCCAGAAATGTAATATTCATTTTTGTGTGTGTCATATTGAGGATTCAACCCAGAACCTTGAACATGCTAGGTTAGTGCTCTACCATTGAGCTATACTTCTAGCCCTTTTTATTTTATTTTGAAACAGGGTCTCACTAAGTTGTCCACATTTTTCCTTGAACTTAGGGTCCTCCTGCCTTAGTTTTCTGAGAGTCCTGGGTTATAGGCATGAGCCACTGACCCCAGCTAGACACAAGAAGGAAATAAACTCCCTCAGGCTTCTGCTAAAACACTTCAATTTCATTCAGGAGGGCAGAGCCCTCATGATCTAATTACCTACTAAAGACCCCATGTGTTAATACTATCACACTGGGGAATTAAATTTCAACATATGAATTGGGGTAGGGGCACAAATATTTAGACCATAGAATAGTCTCAGTTTTGTCCAATTCTAGAAGTCTACCATTTTGGTTACTATTATTAACAATATATAAGAAATCATGCAGTATTCCTTAAAGCATACAGAAAATTCCTAATTTTTGTTGGACTTTTTTTCCTCTTCATCAGAAACTCTAGGAAAAGGAGCTAATTATGTCTGTGGTAAAATATATATCATTCTGTGTGAGCACAACATTTGTAGCTATAGTATGTCTTCATATTAGTAGCCGTTAAGTGTAGATAGTATTAACTTTTTAAATATGTTCCAGATATTCAAATATCTGCAATAAAATATCATCCTTTGATCAAATGCCAGCTGAAATTTGAGGATTTGTTATGAAAGCTGTTAATTGGTATATGATCAGATAGAAATTGCTTTTAAAATAATCTCTGACATTTCTGTCATAAATCATCATGTCACACTCAGCTCTATCATGGTAGTTTATATGAGAAGAACATAAACGTGACATTATTTGTCAATAAAATCCAAAATAGTACAGTACTATATGATATAGAATAAGATTGGAGGAAAAAATATCAACAACTTCAGACCTGAGACTGATTGTTGATTGCTGTAAGAAACCTAAACTGACTTTTATGTGACAACTAAATTATTCTTTTTTTGTGTGTGTGGTACCGGGGATTGAACCCAGTGGCGTTCTACCTCCAAGCTACACCCCCAGCCCTATTTTTATCCTTTGTTTTAAAACCGGGTCTCACAAAGTTGTGGAGGGCCTCACTAATTAGCTGAGGCTGGCCTTAAACCCGGATCCTCCGGTCTCCACCTCCCAAGTACTGGGATTACAAGTGTGCGCCACCACGCCCTGCCTAAAATATTCTTAATACTGAGTTAAATGCAAATACTCTTTACTAAATATTTAAATTCCTTCAGTGGATAAAACAGAATGATTTTCCCTCTCCTCAAAGAAATTAATAAAAGAATCATTAGAAAAATAGACGATCAAGTGTCTACAAAACCAAAGTGATTTATGCCAAATACCTGATGAATATATTTTTTCAAGGAAGTTTTTATTTTATCTAATTTTAAATATCATGGAAATGCTGGGGAGACAAGTTACTACATAGACATGTGAAATTATTTCAATCCTTTCATATTGGAATGCCAAATCCTATATATTTTATCTATTCATTCGGCTTTAACAAATATGTTATTCTTTATTTCTCTTCCTTCGTTAAAAAAAAACAGGAGATCATGATTACACCAGATGTTTGATGCAATATGTAAATCCACCACATGAAGTAAGAGGATATTTTTAAAGAATTTCTGAGTATATAACTCCTGCTCATCTACTTTTTTCAGACTATACACAGATTTTTATATAAATTATAAAAGCTGGTTCCAGAGATGAAAGCTGTTTGTAATTTGTAGAGACCGTTTTCTTGTCAACTTGGTAGTCTTTCTCATAGCTGTTCATTATTAGGCTAACCAATTAAGTGTGCTCAGAGTAAACCACATATGCTAAGTACACAATTTGTATAAAATTCTATTCTGCTCATTACCTTTATACCAGTGATTTTTCCCCCTGATTTGGAGTAGTGGGTTCCTTTTTTTTAATAGGAATTTTGTGTTAAAAATGGCATGTTGAAATGCCTGACATGAGAATTCTCAAACTGTCTTAACTAGATTTTGGCATTTAATAAGCTGTAAACTGCTGAAGCTATTTGCAGATGAAGTCTCATTTTTGTCCATCAGCAGGGGGCTGGAAGCATAATTAATTGAGTGAAAGTTAAAAGACGGACAGCACGGTTACATTTATGCAAATACTGCAGCAGAACATCTAACGGAAGAGGAAAATAGCTTGCAACCGATTGGCTTGGTTTTGGACCCAAATCCACAGGGTCCATTTAAACATTGCAGATTGTGCATCTGACAATTAAGACTTATAGTGTTTTTTAATCCTAGCTGTGATGGTAGGAATAGTAGGCAAAGAGTTGAAGTCCAGGGAGACAATTCTGTTTCAGCTCTCATCTTTTTTACTTCTCATGAATGTTAAAATAGACTTTGCAAAAAATCAAAAATCAAATGATGCATGTATGTGCAACCATATGCCAGGTTCTGCTGTTTGTTTCTTTTATTCATATCCCAGGCATATGTACCCTTGCACACCAAAGGTTCTATTTAATTAAAGTTAGTTAAAAGCTTAGACCACAGAGATCAGGACAGCTGCTTGAGATATTAACCTGGGTGCTGTTTGGGGACATCAGGAAGCCTTTGCTGGGATTCTGCCTCCTATTACATATTTTGGTGGGGTTTTTCCCTATAGCTGTTTGCCTCCGAAGACTGCTGACTTTTCTTTAAATGGTTGGGAAGCATTAGCTTCCCCAATGATCCCAGGAAATTCACATTGAAATTGTGCATATTCCTCATTTGTATGTTTTTCCTCGTGACCGTAAGGCTCTGCATGACTACCTCAGTGATTGATTTTTGACTAGGCCCTTTGTGTATGTGTTTGATTTGTTGGCTATTCAGCAAGATACTGCTTCCCACAGAGAAATTTCTTGGGCATTCTTTTTGTTTTTTCTTCTTATATTTCTGTACTTAGGGCAGGTCTAGCTGAGGTTTTAATCCTAACTTACTTTAAAAAAAATGCTACAGTGTAAGTCAGATTTATTAGCAAAACAAGAATGGTTTGTGTGTGTGTGTGCCATCTAATTCTGAGTGTGCCTTCTTTGGAGTATTGGAAAAAGACAACTTTTAGAACTTTTAAAAATATCCTTAACTTCAATCACAGATATCGCAAATCTTATTTGAAGTTTTATCAAAGAAGTTTAATCCTCAAAACAAATAGAATGCAATATTTTTGATGCTGTCAAGGAGATGATACAGATTTAATCCCCGCCCAATTTCTTTACCATGGCATATTGTTAGTGAAGGATTTTTAAATGTTTTAAAAATAACCTAAACTGAACACTATAAACATTAAAACATGAGAGAATAGCAAACTAACTTAAAGTAAATGAATTCACATGGAAGCCTTTCATATTCAACTGATCTTTCCCTATTATATATATTTTGTGAAATTCCATTCCTATTTTAAAATTTACTATTGTATAAATCAATGTTTCATTCATTCAAGTTAAGGCATTAAGCCATGGTGAAACCATTTTATATATAATGTCATACTTTTTTTCTTATACGTGTGTGTGTGTGTGTGTGTGTGTGTGTGTGTGTGTGTATTTTTTTCCGGTACTCGGGATTGAACCCAAGGGCATTTCACTCTCAAGCTATACTCCCAGCCCTTTTTAAAACTTATTTTTTAAATGATCTTGCTAAGTTACTGACATTCTCAGTTTCTGAGGCTGGCTTGGAACCTGTGATCCTCCTCGCTTAGCCTCCCAAGTATTAGAATTACAGGCTTGCTCCATCATACCAAGTTTACATGTGTAATTTCTAACTGCTCCCCAGAAATTTAATTTCAAATGTGGTACATAATTACATAATTTCTGTTATTACCAATCAGTTCATATTTCTAAATATATATTTTCCTTTACAAGTATATAGTAGATATTGTATAGTTTTTTCAGTTCAAACAGTGAAAATATTTTAGGATTTGTAAAGAATAATACTAAATAATATTTGATCAATAATTCCCTTCAGAAATTTATACAATCATTCCTAAACTGTTAATATGAACAATTTAGACACACCAAGTGTATAATATATATTATTAATAATAATACATATGACACATACCTTTAGATGGTTGAGAAAATTAGCTTCCCCCAATGACCACAGGATATTCACATTGAAATTGTATATATATATACAATAATATTATATATATTCCAACCCTGAAAAATTTGTTAGCTTTATTTCACTAAGCAGGTAGGGACTCAGAGAAATGACTCTAAAATAAACCTGTTTGAAGGAAAATGCTCATTCAAACAAAAGAAATATTTCCATTATCCTGTGAGCATTTTGTTATAAGTGTGTCAAAAGTGAGATTCTCAGGGCTGGGGGTGTAGCTCAGTGGTACAATGCTTGCCTAACATGTATGAGGCCCTGGATTCAATCTCTAGCATGAGAGAGAGAGAGAGAGAGAGAGAGAGAGAGAGAGACTCATAATGTGTAACATAATAGGTCCTTATGTTTTTGTTTAAGCTTTTACTTCAATAAAACTTTATTTTTATTATAGAAGACTAGAGAATTTTCAGCTATATTGAAACACTACTGAAAATATTTCAAAATGTTTAGGTTATCTAGTCATTTAGAATATCCCATTTCTCATAATGTAGACTTTAATGTTCTCTAATGTGAATGTTTCATCCTGTTGTTTTGCTACATGGGTTTAGATTCACGGGTGAAAATGAAGCCACTCTTACCAATCAAAAGTACAAGACAACTTAATATGAGAAAATATTCAAAACACATGAAAATCTACTCCAGTGTATGAAATCAGTAATATTAAAACAACACATCCTGGGAAATTTTTGCACCCAAGTGGTGAAATAATAGACATTAAAAATACATGAAAAAAAATGTTCAACATCATTAGCAATCAGGGAGATGCAAATCAAAACTACTCTAAGATTTCATCTGACCCCAGTAAGAATGGCAATCATTAAGAAGTCAAACAACAAATGTTGGTGAGGATGTGGGAAAACTGGGTCTCTTCTACACTGTTGGTGGGATTGCAAGCTAGTTCAACCACTATGGAGATCAGTGTGGAGATTCCTCAGAAAACTGGGAATGGATCCAACATATGATCCGGCTATATCACTACTGGGTTTCATACCAAAGGGATTGAAACTAGAAAACAACAGTAATATATGCATACCCATGTTCACAGCAGCACAATTCACAGTGGCCAAATCATGGAACCAACCTAGGTGTCCATCAACAGATGAGTGGATTACAAAATTGTGGGAAATACACACAATGGAATTCTACTCAGCAATAAAGAAGAACAAAATAACATCATTTGCAAGAAAGTGGAAGGATCTGGAAAACATTATGTTAAGCGAGATCAGTCAATCACAAAAAAAGAAGGGA
>PVJS01010418.1:0-48036 GCA_004027185.1 Glis glis | reverse complement strand
TTGAAATAGTCTGTATGTGTCTATTAGATCCATTTGGTCTATAGTTTTCTTTAGGTCTGAGCAATCTTTATTCATCCTTTGTCTGGAGGATCGATCTAGTGGCGTGAGTGGTGTGTTGAAGTCTCCCAATATTATTGTGTTTGGGTCTATTTGGGACCTGATATCCCGAAGTCTTTGTTTTATGAATGTGGGTGCACCCCATCCTTTGATCATAGCTCTTCTAACTGGGGTGAGAGGATACTTCATTGTGGTTTTGATTGACATTTCCCTGATGATCAGTGATGTTGAGCATTTTTTTCACACACTTGTTTGCCATTTGTATATTTTCTTTTGAGAAATGTCTGTTTACATCATTTGCCCATATTTGAATTGTTTTTTCTTTCTATTGGATTGCTTTAGTTCCTTATATATTCCGGATAGTAACCCAGTGTCAGATGAATAGTTTGTAAAAATCCTCTCCCATTCTGTATTTCGTCTCTGCTTTGTCGATTGCTTCCTTTGCTGTGAGATGCTTTTTAGTTTGATGTAATCCCATTTATCTAGTTTTGCTTTTGCTGCCTGGGCTTTTAGAATCCTATCCAAAAAAATATTGGCCTATCCCATTGTTTCGAAGTGATGTTTCCCTTATGTTTTCTTCTAGTAGTTTCATAATTTCTGGTCTTATATTTTGGCTCTTGATTGCTTTTGAGTTATTTTAGTATAAAGTGAGAGGTAGGGGTCTAGTTTCATTCATTTGCATGTGAATATCTGGTTTTCCTAGCACCATCTGTTGAAGAGACTGTCCTTTCTCCAATGCATGCTCTTGGCATCTCATTTGCTTAGTTTTCTTTAGTTATTGATCTTCCAATTCTGACTACACTGGAAGTATTTTCTGAACATATTCAATGGCATCAGATAATTGTCCCAGTTTCCCTTCCATTGGGAGATTGCTCTCCAGGAAGTAGCTGCTCACCAGAGCTCTCCCTTCACCACCCTTGGGAGTCCTGCTGGATCACCTCCACCTGAGTTCTGTCTTTCTCTTTCTCCACACACTCCCTCACTTCAAGGAGCACATCCTTAGTGTCTGCCAAAGAAAGGGTACATGGGAGATAATTAGCTTTTTCTCTTAATTTTCATCTTTTTGTCAGTTAGCTTTGTATACCAGCAGTCCTCAAATCTTTTGGTTTCAGTTTCCCCTTTGTCTCAGAATTTCTTTACTCTTAGAAATCCCAAAAGAGCTATGTTTATGTGGCTTTACCATATAAACTGAGATATACGCATAGACTGTCTACTGAAATTTACCATATTAGAAATTAATAATGAGAGCTGGATGGCACATGCTTGTAATCCCAGTACTTGGGAGGCTGAGACCAGAGGATCCGGGTTCGCGGCCAGCCTCAGATACTTAGTGAGGCCCTCCGCAACTTAGTGAGACCCTGTTTCAAAATAAAGAATAAAAATAGGGCTGGGGGTGTAGCTCGGAGGTAGAATGCCCCTGGGTTCAATCCCCGGTACCACAAAAAAAGAGAAAGAAATGAATAATGAGAAATGTAAAGAATATTAGTTTAAATTAAACCCATTACATGATAACATATACAATATAATTTTATGAAAACATGCTTTCCCAAACAAAAACATTTAGTGAAAAAATAGTTTTATATTTTTTGCAGTTCTTTCTAATGTGTGTTTTAATAGAAGACAGCTTTATTCTCAGTTCTTTCTGCAGTCTGTCTGTTTTGCTTTGCCATTTTGACTTGAAGTATATGAAAGAAGTCTGGTTTTATTCAGCTGTGTAGTTGGAAAAAGGAAAGAGTAGCCTTTTTGGATAATTGTGGATGTCCTTCAGTTTCACACCAGTACTTGACAATGGCATATTCTTAAAGGTTGGGTGTAGGGTTGAATTTTGCCCATGACTGTTTTGGTACCATTCATTGGTCATTTGGAAAATATTGGTTCATTGACTTATACAGATCTTTCAAATGTTGACACAGTGCTCTATATAATATCGAACAATCAGATTTGTAAATATTGCCACTGAGCTCAACGGCAAAGTACACAATCGAAAGCTCTCAAGCTCATAGTGGTAGATAAATTTTCCAAACCTCTGATTTTGTTTGGCAGCTCAAATTTTATCATTAGTAACAAATATTACCAGCTATGTTTCTTGAGTTGACAGGCTTCTGATGTTCATTTTTGAGAAAATAACTGCCAATCCCCAAGTCCAGATCACCATCATTTGACTGTCAATTGTTTTCTCTGCTAAAGATGGCACTCCATGATAAAAGTGGCTGGTTTAGCTTGCAACTCAGTGAATCACACAAAAGCTTTTCTTTGATGCAGCCAGTGATTGCTTTTTCAAATGCTGGCACAAGAGATTTACATGTTCTTCCTATTTTGTCACATAAAATAGTAAAATAATGTGTACTCAAAGTTTGAGATTGAATAGTGTTATGGATTGAATATGGAGTGTACCCCAAAAGCTGTGTTAAAAGCATGGTCCCCAGTGCAGCGAGGTTCAGAGGTGGGGCATGGCTGGAGGAGTTACGTCAGTGAGGGTGTGGCCTTGAGGACTCTCTCTCTATCTCTCTCTCTCTCTCTCTCTCTCTCTCTCTCTCTCTCCTTCCACGTGCCATGAGCTGAACAGCTTTTCTCCACCACGCCCTGATGTCATGATGTTTCTGCCTTGGAGCCAGCTGACTCTGGACTGAACCTCTGAAACCATGAGCTGAAATAAACGTTTGCTCCTCTAAGTTGTTCTTGTCAGGTATTTAGGACAGGATGATGAAAAATCTGACTAAAACAAGTAGAATCAATAACTTTTACTACTGTATGAAGTATATCATTGAGACCGACACTTACTTCACTATGTGTGATGGTGAGGGATATATATGGCTGCTAGTAGGGTTAGCTTCTGCTGCCTTGATTTATGTTAAGGCTCCAGCAGTTTTACCCACAGTTACTCTCTACACCATCAGTGCAAATGTCAATGCAGTGAGAAGCAACTAACTTCTTAGTGCTGTTATGAATATAATTTTGACTCCAACTGCCATGCTTGCAGGGGTCTGTACCGCCCAGCTATCACCTGCTGGGTGGGTTGTGGGACGCTCTGCAAAATTTAGTTTGAAACATTGGAATTTAAACTCAAGAAAATAGGAAATAATTATGGAATGAAAGAAGGGGTCTTTGCAGGAGCACCGTAGACTAAGACTAAGGGAAGTGACATGGTGCTGTGAATCAGGATTGGCTGCTCATCTCTGCTTTGCAGTCACCAGCTGAGTCGCCTTGTGCAGGTGGTCGAACCTATCTGCCATCAGTTGGGTTGTCATTGATACCTCCAGTTGGTGTGTCCCAGGCCCTGTTGCTCAGTGCTGGGACTGTAGAGATGAACATGATGTGGGTTTTGCTCTTGAGGTGTTTGGTTTGAAGTAAGAGGGGCCTGAAAACTGACAGATCCAGGAGAGGAGATCTGTCACTGAGGGTCCGTGGACACATTTGTTTGGTTCATCCAATGTTTTAAACTATTGGAATTAGTTGCTGGTTAAAAAGTTGGGAGATTTTACCTAAAATTTTGGATTTCTCACATCTCCAGAGAAATAAAACTTGTCAACAGTTCTCAGGAGCTTCCCACTGTAAGTGGACATGGATCTGTGTTTCTGCTGAAAGAGAGAATACGGGAGAGGCCTGTGTGTGTGTCCAGGAAGTGGGCCAGTGCACACACAGGGCCATCTTTTTCTGTGTTGCCCTTTTGGTGCAGAGAGACACTACGGGCCAGCTTTGCTTCTCTATGTGGCCCTCAGACCCAGGAACTTCTGGGTTTGTGACTCCTGCTCCTCAGATCCAAGTGAGGAATGGGCGATCATGGGTCCAGAGGACAAGGGCCATGTCATATGTCTTGGGTCCTCAGTGCCCCTCTACTTCTTAGGGTTGTTTTAAAGGACAGCAGAAGCCAGGTGTGATGGCACATAGTTGTAATCCCAGTAGGTGGAAGACTGAGACAGGAGGATTGCAGATTTGAGGTCAGACTCAGCAACTTAGTGAGACCTTCAGCAGCTTAGCAAGACCCTGTCTCAAAATAAAAAATAAAAAGGGCTGGGGTGTAGCTTGGAGGTAGACTGTCCCTGGGTTCAATCCCCAGTATCACAGAAAATAAAAAAATAAAGAGCAGAGGCGCCAGGCACCCCAGTGGAAGCCTCTGGGTCTCTGGCAGCACACAGGCTGAGCCTATCCAGTGCCTGCTGGCTCCTGTGTGTGTGTGTGTGTGTGTGTGTGTGTGTGTGTGTGTGTCCGCGCGCGACTTGCTGGACATTGAACCCAGAGCCTCACTCATGCTAGGCAAGGGCTCTACCCCTGAGTTATACCCCTGTCTTTTAGATTTTATTTTGAGATGGGGTCTTGCTAAATTGCCCAGGCTGGCCTCGAACTTGCAATCCTCCTGTCTCAGCCTCTTGAGTAGTTGGAATTACAGGTTGTGCGCCACAATGCCCAGCTAGTGCAACTTGGATGCAAGAATTATGTTTGAGAGTGACCAGGACTTGGTGATGGGAATGGCTGTTGGGTCCAGGTCCCTCTGGAGTCTGGAATCCTCCTCCTCTACCACCAGCATTGCCACTATCTTATAGCCCTAGGGCCTTCATTGTGGAGTGCTTTTGTTGGGGGGGGTGCTTCTTCGTGGAGGGTCCTATCCAAGGAGCCTCTTAGGAATGGCATCTTGGTGGGCTTGCTCATCGAGTGCCCCCCCCAGACTGCCTGAGGCGGCTCTGGGGAGGACTGGTGAATCTGGCCACTTAACCTCACACCATTAGGCTTATGGCGGTGCTGCTAGCAGACAAAGGCTGGAAGGGGATTAGGGGCAATTAACAGGCCAGCTCTTTATTCCCAAGGTCTAATGGGCCCAGCCACTGTAATTGTACCTGCTGGTGTCAGGCTGATCCCTCCCACCCAAAGGCCAGGCCCTAGGCTGGGGTGTGGGAGCTCAGGTCCCCCTGCTTGTCCACCTGTCCATCCATCCTGGTGGCAGTTGGAATGTCCAGGGGCCTTAGGTGAGTTCAGTGTGGCATGGCGGCCTGGTAGGGGCTGATAGTGGGGCTCATCATGGAGAAAATGGGAGTCCACTGGGTGCTGAGGATCTCCTGATGGGGACCCAGGGGTCTCCCCATCTTCTTGGGGTCTGAGCTGCACACAGAGTCTCAGTCCTTATGGGGATACCTCTGTGCCCGTGGGGCCTGTGAATATGTCAGGCCCGGGGTGGTAGAGGATCATCCTCAGCCTCATGAGACAGGATCTGCCTTAGGGATAAGGGGATTGGGGTGCTGGGTGGACAGGGGAGTGCCAACCTGCGTCCCCTGGTGCTCTAAGGGAGCAGGGGGTCTAGACATCCCTGGCTGTGGCAGACACTGTGGGAGGGCCCCAGGATTGCCGCTGACCCTGGAGCCACAGAGGAGCCACTCCACTCCTGGGAATCCCTTGGGTCCCCTTCCCTCTGAGGAGCCTCCGTATCACAAGGCGCAAGCAGAGTTCAGCAGGGGGCATTTGACAATTCAAGGTATGCATCTTTTTAATCCTTTCAGGGAGTCTGTAAGGTGATATTGATGGCGATGTTTTTATTCTTAGAATTATTTTTCTAGTCATTCACGTGAACTCAGAGCACCATATCAGTTTTCCACCTTAAGTAAGAGGATTAAAAACATTGCATAATGCAGGGCCCAAGTTAAGTGCTGCGGCCCCAGCACCTTGTCACGTCGTGTAATTAGGAGTAATTGCCAGCATGGGGTTTGACGAAGGTGGCTGGTGGGGTGGTGGGAGGGTGGCGGAGCCTCGTCCTTATTACCTGAGCCAGCCCGCAGAGAGCAGAGCTGCCGTGTCCGCCTCCCACACCTGGCCCTGAGCATCTTTCCCTGGGCGTCATCTTAGGGGAACGTGGATTGCTTTGAGGCTGCCACAGGTGTGTGGAGAGATGGGGACAAGGCCATCTCTTGGGGGGCAGCCAGGTCTGTTCTACTCCTTGGCTGCTGCCTCTTCATTTTGAGAACAGGAGTGGTACAGGGACCTGTTGGGTCTGATCCAAGACCCTGGGTCTCTGAGCCGACCCCTGTCATAGCTTTGGCCAGGTAAGATGGGGGTGATGTCCTGGAAATTGGAGCCATAGGTTGAGGTTGGAGGGTTCACCTCCCAGGAGTGTTACCCTTCTGATGTGGCATTTCTTGATTGAAAACCAAACCCGAGTCCCAGATCTTGTGCAACACAGTAACCTTGTCACAGTTGTACAGATGTCCCTTCAGGCAGGGCTGGAAATGGACCTGTTGATGGGGCCCACAGCAGGGGGAAGGGACTGAGGCACCTGCAATTGAAGCTGGTTTTAGAATGGCCTGCTCTGGCTAGGCACTGTTGTAAGCATCAGACAATCTACTATTATTTCTGTTTCCTGTGTGGTTACTGTTTGGCCACCTACATCACCTGCTCTCTCCAGGTTCTGGTGAGTCCTTCCTGGAGTGGGGGGCTGTAGGTGGGAAAGCAGGAAGGAACATGGCCATTCCTTAAGAGTTCCTGGCCGAGTGGATTGGGGCAGGTTCCTGGGGAGATGGAAGGCCAGGCAAGGGAATGGGGAAATGAAGTCCAGTTATAAGCAGTGTAAAGTTTCCCAGGAATTTCCCACAGTGCTCCAGGATTCTCAGACTAGAAATCCAGAGGATGCATTGACTACCTCTCTCCAAACTGGCCTCAGTCCTTCTCCTGTCCTCTATACCCTGTCCCTGGACCCGCCACAGTCATGACTACTCTGTCCACCCAGACTCGCATCCTCTCAGGGACAGAGGCAGTTTTCAACAGTGATGAATGTTAAGTACGAGCCTAAGGGTATCGCGAATTTGCTGTGCTTCAAAGTGAATCTTTCCACTCCTGGGTATCTTTCCAAAGGGACTGAAATCAGAAAATCATAGTAATATATGCATATCCATGTTTATAGCGGCATAATTCACAATAGCCAAATTATGGAACCAACCTAGGTGTCCATCAACAGATGAATGGATTACAAAATTATGGGATGTACACACAATGGAATTCTACTCAGCAATCATGAAGAACAAAATAATGTCATTTGCAGGAAAATGGATAGACCTGGAGAACATTATGCTAAGTGAGATTAGCCAGTCACAGAAAGTGAAGGGGCATATGTTTTCTCTCATTTGCAGAAGCCAGGGAGTAATTGGGATATCAGAGGGGCTTCAGAAAATGGAGGAAAAACTTCAGTGGAGTCAGGGAGGTGGTCTAGAGGGAGGGGGAGAGGGAGGGTCAATGAAGAGATCACTTCCATTAACATTATGCACATAGGCGAGAATACCAATGTCAATCTCAATACCCTGTATGGGGAAGGGGGGAGTGGGGAGGGAGTGGGGGAGCCCACCAAGTGCTGTGTGCATGTATGTCACTATCACTATGAACAACATTATGATTTGAGACTATAATGCAACAATAAAAGTAAAACAAACAAACAAAAAACAAAGCAAATCTTGGCATACCTGACCTCAAGCCCTGAGCGGCTCCTTCACCCAGGGCCACCTTCTGGAGGGGACTGTCTGCAGCTTAGCCACACATTGGCCCAGCAGATGTTCTTCCCCAGGGAGAAGTAAGACTTGCCTCGGCTCTCCAGGAGCTTGTGGTCAGTGGGACAGGACACAACAAGCAGGTCTTCATGAAAAAGCAGCATGGGCGGGGGTCTGTGAGATGGCTCCCTCAAACTCTTCCTTTACAGATGAGGTGCCTGCAGTCCAGAGAGGACAGGCAAAGTTCCAAAGGATACCAGCCACAGAGTCAGATGACCTCGATCCTGGGCTTGTGGCTTCCAGGTGGATACTGCGATAGAAGGGTGTATGTGGTGGACCAGGGGCCAAAGACCACTTACAGCTCATGCATCTAGTCTGCAGCTGAGGCCAGCTAAAGCAGAGTGTGTGTGTCTGTGTGTGCATGGGGTGCTGTGGCTCCTCAGTTCACTTGCTGGTATGAGTCACATTTCTGGACCTTGTGGTCATGTTACTATTTTTTTTTCCTGGGCCCAAGAGGGTTAGGGAAGGAAGGAGGGGACCCTAGGTCTCCAAGGTCCTGAGGTCGGTGGCTTCCAGCTGGATTCTGAAGTCTCCCAAGTTCTTGGCAACTTCCCTATGTCTCATCCTTCCAATCAGAAGATTCCTTGGGGGATGAAATTAGCTAAGGGGCAAGTTGGGAATTGCTTAAAGAAGAAAATTTCAGAACTGTTTCTGGTGGTAGGATCCATTTTTACAATTAGTTTAAAGTTAGAAATCAGATTCTCTCTCTGGTACTGAGGATTGAACCTGGGGCCATTCTGTCTCGGAGTTGCACCCCTAGCCCTTTAAAAAAGATTTTTTTTTTGTTTTAAAACCGGGTTTTGTAGGTTGCTGAGAGTCTCAGTTGCTGAGGCTGGTCTTGAACCTGTGATCCTCCTGTCTTAGTCTCTCAAGTACTGGGATTACAGGCATGTACACCACACCCAGAAGATGGTCTCTTTTTCAAAATTGAGATTCTTAGCTGGGCATGGTGGTGCACACCTGTAATCCCAGTACCTGGGAGGCTGAGACAGGAGGATTGCAGGTTTGAGGACAGCCTCAGCAAGTAGTGAGACTCTCATCAACCTAGTGAGATCCTATTTCAAAATATAATAGGGCTGGGGGTATACTCAGAGGTAGAATGACCCCAGGTTCAATCCCCAGCACCACAGAAAAAATTGACATCCTTAAAGTCTCTAGCATCTGAAGAAATTCACTTTAATGATGAGAGATGAAGCCATGGAAGGTGTTGGGAGAGAGCTTTTAAGGTGGATAGAGGAGCATCCTTCAAATTCTCAGGGTTACCTCCAGGTCAGACCAGCCCTGGTCTTGTGGGTAGTGTCCTTGTTTGCAGGTGAATCATGGTGAGGACCTGCCTCCTTCTGTAGCACTGAAGTTGAGCAGGATTAATCAGGGTGTTGGGTTGTGTCATTCTCCTGCCTCTGCCTGGGGCAAGAGGGGTGACTAGCTTTCAGTCCAGGCCGTGGCAGAGCTCTGGTGAGAGGAGGAGGTGGTGGCTCAGCCAGGAGATCTGTTTAGAGTGGTGGTGGACAGGACATGAGGACAGATTTGAGAACCTTTGTAAGGAGGGGATCTAGCCTCTGGCCCCTGCCCCCCTTTCTGGAGGAGCAACTGCACAGTTGTGATGAGCTGGGTGGCATTGGTATCCAGGCTCTTATAAGCTCTTGGTGACACCCAGGGCTTCTATCCCCATCATACAGATGTAAGAGCTGGGGCTTGGGGAGTTGAAGCTGTTTATGTGGCTGATTCAGGGTTGGGACCCAGGGTCTCCTGACCATGCTCTGAGCTCATAGCAGTTGGCAGTTCTTCCTCAGGTTGGCCTTGGAGGGGGTCATGGCCACAGTGGGGAGTGGGACCATAGGACTGGAGGCAGGCAAACCTGAGAAAGTGTTCCATTTGGTTCCTTCCCAGTGGAAAGGCCTCCATCTTCCTCCTGCTGACTGGGAGCTGCCCGAGTGCCCCCATTGCTCAGTAGGTACTCAGAAGTTTATCAAACAAATGAATGGTGTTTGAAGGTATTTCTCAAGCAAGATTAAACTGTCTGGCGCACAAAGAACTTGAATCATGATTTATGCTGTGTAGCAGGTAAAGCTGTATGTTCTGCCACAGTGTTAAATGATTGAATTCCCATCAAGGTAGAAAATAAAGACAAAAGACTATCAACTGAGATATCTTATGGTGGGACCTACCATGACTACATCAAGTGATCGATACCAGCCCTAAAAGATCTCACCCACCTCACCTCTAGAGACCAGCATCTTGGCTTTCTTGGTCCTTGTGTCCTAAGGTACAAATTCTGACTTAGAAATAGGCCAGCTTTCTAGAATGTTCTCCTCTGCAATTGTTCTCCTCCCCTGGGCACTGCTCCTGGTGTCACTCTGAGAATCAAGGTATAATGGGAGAGGTGGGGGGGGGAGATGTGTCCTTAATGGACCTTCTAGATCAAAGGGCCAGTGACCTCATCTTTACAGCTTTCCTTATGTTCCTTCTGCGGTTTTCTGCAGAGACTGCAAAGGTGTCTGCTCCCTGCAGTTGAAGGAAAGCCACTTAGCTTCTTTGGGCCCAGGGCCCCTTGTAGACTTGTTCTACATGTATAGACCTGTGCCGTGGGCCAAAGCTGTGGTCTGTGGAACTCAGAGGTCTTGCCTAGCAATGCCTTTGTTCAACTGGCTGCGTTGTAGAAGGAGGGACCCATGGGCTGACTTCCTTTGGTAGGCAAATGGTGGCACAAAACACTTGGATGATTTTTAGATTGATTGAATCAGGACTGCAAGAGAAACACATATGAATTAGATTCTCTCAGGTGTGAGATGCCATGCCAGACACAGGGGATCTGGGCCTCTGACACCAGAGGGTCAATGTGTACCTTGTCTCTTACGCCACATGCACCGCCTCCTGCCAGCAGAATTTTCCCAGGGCAGAGCCCCGTGCTGTGCCAGCACCTGTCCTACTGACAGGCTACAGAGGATGGGTAGTGAAGCTGTCCCCTCCCCCCAGGTCATGAGGACAGGGCAGACTGTTTGCCACACACTAGGCCAATGCTCAAGGTATCAACTCATCAAAACCAGATTTGGTTTTATCTTGAAGAAAGTTTAAAATTGAGCAAGATTTCAAAATAGTTATTTCACAGATATTTCAAAATTGGAAGACCCAAAACTCTTATCCTGTCAACCTATTCTGGCCTGAGCTTAGCCAAGCTGCTGCCTGGCTTCTTACCCCTCTCCTCTATCCTTTACTTCTTGCTTCAGCTCTGTGGGATTAGCCTCTGGGAACAAAATCTTGCTTGATTTTGGGAAGGGATCATTGGTCGTGCATAACAACATGTCCTGAGAAAGGGCCCAGGGTGTCCCTTGCCTTGAATAGCATCCTGTCATGGTGGCTGGGGCACTGACCTCAGAACTAAGCCTTGGGTACCCATCCTCACCTAGTGGGTCTTGGGGAAGTCCCTTTCCCTGCAAGCCTCAGTCTCCCCACCTGAACAATAATGGTGATGGCAGCTGTACCAGAAAGCTTTAGCTGGTTCGTGGTTCCAGCCTCAATATCCTCACATAGCTCCATGCTCATTCCCACTTCCTAGTTTCTTAAGCCGCTGCTCTTCCTAGATTACACCTGGCTAAACTTCAACAAACCTTGCTCCACTGGGAAGCCTGCCTTTCTTGTCTACTCCAGCACACAGTGCTTTTCCTTCCTTGATAGTCCACTGACCGGCCATTCAATTGTGCCGTAATCCATGGCGAGTGTGTGTGTTTGTTTTTCCCATCTAGACTGGGAACCCAACTATTTTCCTCCTCATATCTCTACCACAGCCCTGACCATGGTCTGTGGACATTTTTGGAGAACAAGAACACAATAAATGACTTAGCAGAATCATGGTGGCTTACGGAGCGAAGCGTCCCATGGATTTCCCCTGAGCTCTAACAGATTTCCTTGGGACCCAGCCCTAAGTGAATTCTGGGAATCTTTCTCAGGCTCTGGCTCTTGTGTGGGCTTTTTACATGTAGATTGCCACGGCACAGCTGTCTTCTATCCTGAGGTGCACTGGAACTGGTGAAGGACAGTAATGGGGACTGGGGACACTAGGGACCCACTTCACAGGTTCCCATTGTGTCCCCTGCTCCCCAGTCCTTCCTGGAGGGAGATTTGGGGTGGGTACAAAGAGGGAATGAGTAGCTCAGCCAAAGCTATGATTTTAGTCTGCTGGCTGGGACTATAGATGTAGATTATAGAGATGTGGCCTCTTTCTTCCCATCCTGGAAATGGACCCCGGGAAGCCACCACTGGCCACTTTTCATAGGTAGATTCTAGAGCCGTGACCTGGAATATGGGCCCCAGGAAACCACCACCTGCCACTTTTGTTGGGAGGGCGGGAGGAGGCTTGTGCTACAAATACTGTGAAGTCTGCAGGTTTCACTCAGTTGGGATTTGTCATTTGGCAAACAGTCAAGTATCTGCCATACCTGTCCGTGTCAGCTGCAGCCTCCACGGCCAATCCACATGATGAAGTATCCAGTCAAGTTTTGGCAATTCCGAAGGTGTGGCAATCTTGGTTCTTGCAAGGGGCGAGTGGGGAGCGTTGCGACAGAGGCCCTTGTGCTGGGCCTGCAGGATGCCGGGGGAGGAAGGTGGAGGGTGGAGGGCACCCTTGACAGTTGACATCTGTGTCAACAGCGCCCAGTGACACACCGGGGGAGGACGAGCCTGCGCTTGGCAGGCCAACAATGGGCTGATTGACGAAACGAACTTTCCCCTCAAAGGCCCCACATTGCCAGGGAAGCCTGGGCTGATGGGGGTCTGCCTACTGCCCCCTGGGGGCTGCCCTGGCAGGCTCAGAGCAGGGGTCAGGAGTGGGTATTGGCTCTTGATGGGGTCACGACCTGTCCATGATCCTCTGGGAGCCTGCTGCAGGGTAAGGGGCAGGCTGGCAGCTCCTTGGCGTGAAGGAGCAAAGGCCTGGCAGCCCGGGGGTGAGAAAGCTGTGCAGGCAGGAGTGGCTGGTCCCAGGGTGGGTGATGTGTCCACACTGCCTCCCACCTGGCATGAGGTGGGAGGAACTTCGTGAGCTGCTGGGGAGGTATTTTGCCCTCCCACAAAACGTGGCCCGCTGTGTGGGGGTTGCAAGTGTTCCTCTGAAACCTTAGACACACTGCACTGCCTAGGTCAGTTCAGCACTGGGCATGAGAATCGTGGCCTCTTTCTTTGGCTCTGCCCCACCCCACCCCTCTTCCTACATATATGTGTTTGTGCACACAAGCTGCCTTGCCCGCTGAGGCTGCATGACTCATGTCAACTGGGAGTTTAGACTGCCCAGGCTGTGGTGATGGGAGGCTCTGTCGCCTGGAGTGGACATTGAGGCCTCGTAGGCCGCAGCTGATGGGACCCTCTAGTGGATGATGCCAATGGAGACTTCCTCACCTACTTTTTTTTCTGTGCTGTATCCGCAGATTAAATGAGCCCAAAGAGACTTGGATCACTCAATGGGACTTTTAAGACAGGACACTGCTGTCCTCAGGGTCTCAGTGTTTCCATCTACTTATCGGGGGCAGTACTACCAGCTCATCAGGGATCTCAGAACTATTGCATGAATCCCCAGAGAACAAGGTAGAGAAAGTCCTTTCAGAGCTAAGCAGGAGACTAGAATGATCTTCCAAAACTCATTTGTGTAGCTTGGCTCTGGTTTAAAACCTCGCAAGTCTCCTTCAATGGTAACTTTCAGTACTGGTTCTCAGAACAGAGACCGAAATGTTTAACACAATTCATCCTCTGTTCATCTCAGTTCTTTATTGTCACACTGCTCCAGCCCCTTTGTTTTCTGCACTCCAGTAGTGCCCGCCTTTTTTGCACAATACCTGACATGCAGAGGCTTTGTGGTAGGATAGAATATGGAGCTTATTAAATCCTTTGCTGGAAATGCCTTTTCTTCTACATCCCTTTTCTTTTTCCTCTCCATCTAATTAACTTCTATTAATTCTTCAGTTCTTAGAGCAGTTATTCCTATAGATATTTTCCATCTTATTTATTTATATATTATAAAACATTGTTTTATAGACTTATCTTATCTGAAGTGCTATGAATTTATTTCTGTTGTTTGGTTCATCATGTTCTTATTTCCTTGTGTGCCTGGTTATTTTTGACTACGTGCTAGTCATTAATGTTAAACAAAGATCAAGTCATTAATGTTAAACAATTAGTTGTTTAATCGAACAATTCTTCCAGTGAAAGATCTTTCTGAGGTACTAGCAAAAGGTTGTCCAGCCACACCCTCGGTTTTTCCCCTAGGACACACTTTGTTAACAATAAATCTCTTAATTTTAGTGTTTGTACAACCTGGATAGGCTGAGAACTTCTTCAAATCATCAAGTCCTGATTCCTTTTTACTTAGCAATTCTTTCTTTAGTTTATCTCTTCTTTGCATTCTACTCCAAGCAGTAGTAATACAGAGCGGGGGATGTAGTTTAGTGATAGAGTGTTTGCCTAGCATGCAAAAGGACCTGGGTTCTATCCCCAATACCACAAAAGAGTTAAGTCTCTACCCCTCTCTCTGTTTCCCCAGCACCAAAGTAAACAAACAACCAACCAACCAAACAAACAAACCTGGTTATACCTTCAATACTTTTTCAGCTAAATATCCAAGTTCATCACTTGTAAGTAAGTTCCTTTCAGAAGTGGTGCCACAGTTCCACTGAGTTTTTTGGCCACTATCTAACTAGGATCCTGTTTCTTCCAGTTTCCAATGATATTTCCTCATTTCCTTCTGAGCCCACCAGCAGTACTTTTAACATCCATATTTCTGCTATTAGTCCTTTCACAACAATTTAAGTCATCTTCAAAGTGATTTAGGTTTTCTGTACCCTATCCCTCAATCTTTGAGTCATTATTTAGTAGAATTGTTAACATACATATTTCTACTAACAATATGTTCCAGGAAATCTAGTTTTTTTCTATAATTCTCTTTAAAATTCTTCTAGACTGTAACTACTCAATTACAAAGCCACTCCCACACTTTTAGATGTTTGTTATAGTAACACCCCATATATGGTACCAAAATCTGTATTAATTTTCTATGGCTTCCATAACAAATAATCATAGCACAAATTTACTATCTTAGAGTTTGAGAGGTCAAAAACCCAAAATGGGCTAAAATTAAGGCATCAGCAGGGAAGCATTCTTTCCTGGAGATTCTAGGACAGAATCTATTTTCTTGACTTTTTTCAACTTCTAGAGGCTGCCCTCATTCTTTGGATCATAGACTCTTCCATCTTCCAAGCCAGTAATAACTGGCTGTACCTTTCTCACCTTGCATTGCTCTGACACTGACTCATCCATTAGGATCCTTGTGATTGTACTGGGTCTACCCAGATAATCCAGGATAATCTCCCTACCTTAAAGTCAGCCAATTTGCAATCTTAATTCCACTTGCTATCTTACTGTTCCTTTGCCACGAAACATAAGTATTCATAGTTTCTGGGATCTATGAACATGGACATCTTTGGGAGGTCATTATTCGGCCTATCACCTACCTTCTAGATTGGCAAATCTGCTTAGCGTGGCTCTGGAAGTCACTTCTGGAGGCCCACCTAGAACCCCATGTCCTAGGTCTTTCAATAATTTTCTTTTTTTTTTTTTTTGCAGTACCGGGGATTGAACCCAGGGGCGTTCTACCTCCGCGCTACACCCCCGGCCCTATTTTTTATACTTTATTTTGAAACCGGGTCTCACGAAGTTGCGGAGGGCCTCGCTAAAGGGAGAGAGAGGGAGAGATAGGGAGAGAGAGAGAGAGAGAGCTGAGCCTGGCCGCGAACCCAGATCCTCCGGTCTCTGCCTCCCAAAGTACTGGGATTACAAGTGTGCGCCACCACGCCCGGCTCAATAATTTTCTAAGAATCCAATTTCTTGACCAGAAATTGCTTTCTTATTCTCTTAGTGCTGCCATTTCTCCATCTGTGCAATGGAGCATCATAGTCATAAAGTGGCATCAGAAAGGAAAGAGAATCCATCTCTCAAACCTGAGGCAGTCATGCCATGGGAATGAGTCGCTGCTAGACAGCAGGACTTCAAGGAGATGGCAAGAGCTGCGAGGGGTCCCAGGAGGGTCTGGAGCTTGTGGGAAGGGTAAATATTGAACACCTACTATGTGCTAGGCAACGTGCTGGGCTTTTTTTGTCACGGCAGTTGTATTATTTAAATTTCTCTGTGATGCAGGAAATGTTCTGTCTGATTTGGTAGCCACTAGCCACATGGCTACAGACCACTTGAAATGTGGCCAGTGTGACTGAAGAACTAAGTGCTTCATTTTAATTAATGTTCGTTTAATTTATATTGCTGTTGTAACTGACTAGTGGCTACCATATTAGACAGCACAGCTCTGATAGGTCAAGTTGAGGTCTTACTTAGCATGTGGCAGAATTAGGACTATAATGGGCAGAGGGGTTAGAGTTGGGCAATCCTGTTTATGTGCTTGCTTCTCCCTGACCCCAGCCCCAAGCTTGGACATCTCTACTCTGTGGCTGTCTGGCCATTGGCTAACACCACTCCCATAGGCCTTCTCTGTAGCCAGCCCCACGGAATTGAGGTCTTCTGGGGTCAGTGCAGGCTTTTAACGGAGCCAGCAGGATTAGGGTGTGTGGGGAACAGCAGAAACATCCACGCAGGACGCTGGGTGCTGGTACCTTACATGCCTGGTAACACCTCTGCCCCACGTGGGCATAGAGCCTGCTTCCCCAGGTGCCGCTGCATGTCACTTGTCAGCTCACAGCCACTAGTGTTTGCCTCCTGGGGTCTCCTTTTCCACCGTGTGCACACAATCACTTTCTTGGCACAGGGACGAGCAGGTGGTATCACAGAGGCGGAGGTTGGCAGGGCTGTGCAGTGGGGACTCATGACATGGGGGACACCAAGGCCCCTTGGAGCAGGCTGCTCATCTCCGAGCCCCCACCTGTGCCTCCACTGATGACTTGGCAGAGACCATGATGGAGAAGTACCTGTGGTTGGTAAGGGTAGAGATCCTGGCAGAGGCTGGCCAAACATTTGCCCGGGTAGAGGTTTCAAGCGTATGGTTTAGGGGATGTGCCTGAACTAATCCTGTTATTAGCTGGATTATCTCTTCAAACTGAGAACCAGCTTCTGTGGGTCCCCGGTGAAATGCTCAGTTGGGAGCCAGGGTGACAGGCCCCACCCGGGGCGTGTGCTCAGTGTCAGCGAGCTTGCCACCTGTGTGGCAACCAGGCTTCTCCTGCTTTGGCCACTGGTCGACTCACTGGCTCATTCATCCATCGGATGGTCTCTGGCACTAGCTGGGCACCAGGCCTGGGGCCAGAAGCTAGGGACCCGAAGGTGAGTGGAACCAGATAGAGTCTCACGAACTTCGCAGTCCAGAAGGGGAGACAGACTAGTGGAAGTGTGTGAAATGCTAAAACAGAGTGAGGTACAGAGAGGGGGGATGTTCAGGATAAAAGATTAAGATGTGGCTAGGGAGGTGGGTGGGGGCCAGCAAGTGTGCAGGCCCTGAGGCTCTGGCTAGGGAAGTCTACCTCTGTTTTAGTCAGCTTTACCATCTCTGTGACCAAAATACCCCACAAGAACAACTTAGAGGAGAAAAGGTTTATTTGGGCTCACGGTTTCAGAGGTTTCAGTTAATAGGGCCAGCTCCCAGGCAAAATGAAACAGTGGAGGCAATGGGGCGCACAGAGGGACGCTGCTTCCACATCATGGAGGCTGGAAGCAGAGAGAGAACAAGGGAAGGGGACAAGGGACATATATAATCCCAAGGCCACACCCCAGTGACATACCTCCTGCAGCCACACCCTACCACCCAATAAATAGATTCAAATTGTTGATCCATCAATGGGTTTATCCACTGATGAAATCAAAGCCCTCATGATTCAATATTTCACCCCTGAACATTTTTCCATTGCCAGTATGTAAACTTTTCAAGGGGTCCTTCTATATCCAAACCCTAACAACCTCCATTTCAGAGGAGATGGAGGTGCCTGGCACATTTGAGGGGAGGAGCGATGGGATCAGTTGTATAAAATGGATTGGAGGTATAGAGTCATTCATTCATCTCTTCATTTTTCATTCAGCAGATATTTGAATTGCTACTCTCTTTCCCCCAGAATAGGCCCTGTGCTAGGAGGTAGGGATATATCACTGAACATATAGACAGAACTCCCTGTCCCTGAGAAGCTTACATTCTCAGAGAAAGAAGGGCTGGGTGAGAGAGATGAGAGACTGCTGGTGAGGCAGGGAGGGAAGAGGTGAAGAAGGAAAAGGAGAGGAGCAAATGAGAATACAGGCCCATGGTAAGTAAAGTGGTGAGTGATACAGTATGTCGGAAGGCAATCACAGCTACAGATGGAGGAGGAGATGCCCAGGGCATTCAGGGCTCTTCTCACTGGAGAGTGAGATTTGAGCAAAGGCTTGGAGGTGAAGAGGTTATCCCTGTAGATAGGGCAGGGTCTTTCCAGACAAAGGAAAAGGCAGAAGACAAAGCCCTAGTGCAAGAATGTGGCTGGTGTGTTTAAGGAACAGCCAGGAGGCCAGTGTTCCTGGAGTGAGGTGGTCACTGCAGGGAGGAGTAGTGGGGGTAAAGGGAGGTGAGGGGGTATAGACCATATAGTGCCCCCCGGAGTTCATGGGGAGAATTCATGGAGTCTCTGAGCATGGGTGGGAAGAAAAATTACATCTTTATTTTTATTAGCACAAGTGAAATTCAGCACCCCTTTGGATTGTGAATGTAGCAAGCAAATTAAAACAAACAAAAACCCTGCAGAACTATGCAGAAGTATGGAGATGTCTATGACTTGTCAACAATATAAATTAAGAATTTTTTGTGCATGTTGCTGAGTGGGGGTGGGGAGCCTGGGGCCTGGCACATGCTAGGCAGGTGGTCTACCGCTGCTATCCCCAGTCCCAGAATTTTTTTTAACACAGAAACTGTCTCAGGTATTCTTGAAACATTTCTGCTCATCAGTTCTTTGAAATTACAGCACCCATGAGATTTTACCTTGATGCGTGCATATCACTCCATCACACATTTTAAAACTGAAAGCTGCTGGGTGTGGTGGCGCATGCTTGTAATCCCAGTACTTGGGAGGCTGAGACAGGGGGATTGCAGGTTCAAAGCCAGCCTAGGCAACTTAGTGAGGCCCTCTGCAACTTAGTGAGACCCTGTTTCAAAATAAAGAATAAAAAATAGGGCTGGGGGTGTAGCTCGGAGGTAGAATGCCCCTGGGTTCAATCCCTAGTACCACAAAAAACAAAAACAAACAAACAAAAAACCCTGAAAGCTATTCCAGTGTGATTGGGAAGTTGTATGCATGTTAAACATTTCTCTGAGGCTGGGTCCATGGGCTTTGCCAGACTGCTGGAGGCAGGGGGGATGGCACAAGGACTCCGATATCCCATCTTAGGAACTCAGGCTTCAGGGGCAATGAGGAGCCACTTCAGGGTTGGAGCTGAGGAGTGAGAACTGATTCATGTTTGGAAAGTGTGGCTCCGGCCGTTCTGTTGCACCATGATGGGTCAGGGAGGAGGCTGAGTGATCAGGTCAGAGGTGATGGCAGTGCAGGTGGCAAGAAGTGGGGGAGTTCTGGCCAGTGAACTCAGGAGCAAAGGTGGACAGGAACTGTTGGTGATGGGATGTGGCGTCAAGAACTATTGGCTCCTGTGGTCTGGCTATCCTGTGAGATGGATGGAGAGGGCACTGCTCAAGGAAGTTTCCCCAGGATATGACATTTGGGCTGGACTTGAAAGGTGGGGGATTGGCTGTGTTGACTGTGAGTTCTGCAGGGACCGTGTGTGCCTGGTCTTTCCACCCCATTGGCCCCGGAAGCATGCCTGGGACCCATCATAGGAACTTGTAGTCTGCCAGGGCAAAGCCGGAGTGAAGGGCGAGGGTCCAAGGGGTTTCTCAAGTGTCTGGCTTGAGTGCTAGATGGAATGGCTTTGCCACCACAAGAGCCCTGCCATTCCGTGGAGAAAAGCGGGCAGGAGGTATTTGGTGATATTTCACCTCCCACGAGAATGGCTTCAGCCTGTGCTGAGAGTTGGGGAAGCTTTCTTCAGTTGCGCAGTTCCCTGTTTAGCTGGGGACTGATTGATGGCAGGGGTTTTAATAACTCCATAAACCAGGGCAGCTCCATGCAAGATGAATTTGGTTGAGATGTAAATATTTTATATCAGAGTATTAACTGCTTATTAAAAGTGTATCGAGATTTATATGTTATGTGGATATAATTATAGACATCTCAGCGGGGTCATGGGCTTGCTGGAAACATCTCTAACAGAGCCGTTAATCCGGAAATGTGTCCTGTAGTCAGCTGGCCTTTAGGTAGGGCGTTTTGCTTGTCTTATTAAGCAGAAATTAAACACAGGTATAAAAGCTGCGGAAAACGCAGCTCCATTTTCTGGACCCACCACATGCAGATCGTGTGGGATTGCCAAGCCCTGCCGAGGATCCTTGGAGGTAAAAGAGGCTGCTCTGTGGCCGCAGGTCTTCCTGGCTTGTGTTGACGGGGGCGCCCAGGGAAAGGGTGGGCAGTTAGCTCTGCTGGGAGGGCAGAGCCCGGCTGCCCAGGGGACTGCTGCTGACATCCACACACCTGTGCTTAGGGCTGGCTGAGCATTTGCTGTGTAGACCCTTCTTCCTGTGGCCTGGTGTGAGAGTCGCCACACTGGGGACAGTTTGGAGCCTGAAGCAGGCAAGTCACTATATAGTTTTGTTGAGCTGGATATTTAGAACTTTTTCTGTATGAAAACTGAGTAGTATAAAACCTGGGGCAGATGACCCATGGGGAAACAGATATTGCTTTTTCCTTTCTTTTCTTCCTTTTTCTCCTTTCTTCCTTTCTCCCTTCCTTCCTTCCTTCCTTCCTTCCTTCCTTCCTTCCTTCCTTCTTTCTTTCTTTCTTTCTTTCTTTCTTTTTTTTCTTTCTTTTTGCGGTACTGGGGATTGAACCCAGGGGCATTCTACCCCCTAGCTACACCCCCATCCCTATTTTTTTATTCTTTATTTTGAAACAGGGTCTCACTAGGTTGTGGAGGGCCTCACTAAGTAGCTGAGGCTGGCCGTGAACCCGGATCCTCCTGTCTCAGCCTCCCAAGTACTGGGATTACAAGCATGTGCCACCATGCCCAGCTTCTTTCTTTCTTTTGTATTACTGGGGGATTGAACCCAGGGGCACTCTGTCTCCAAGTTACACCCCAGCCCTTTTCATTTTTTACTTTGAAACAGGGTCTCACAAAGTTGCTGAGGCTAGCCTCAAACCTGTGATCCTCCTGTTTCAGCCTCCTAAGTACTGGGATTACACACGTGTGCCGCCATGCCTGCCCAGAAACAGATATTTCTTGAGTGACAAAAAGGTGTTGAGTTCAGGGGGCAGCTTGGAGTATGTCTATCCATCAGGCCATTCATTGGTCCATCCATCTATCTCATGGATTGAATACCATCCAATGTTGGTAGCAGTGAGTGAAAGAAAATCCTCTTACTGTGTGGTGCTTATGTTCTACCAGGGAAGTCAGTTATCACAGCAACAAACAAGTAATATGTCCAGAGATTAGGATGCGTGTAAGAGTAGTTGTGTCAACCAAATTTAAATTATTTCTGTATTTTATTTTTTGTATTGGGGATTGAACCCAGGAGTATCCTACCTCTGAGCTATACCCCCAGCCCTTTTTTAATTTTTGAAACAGGGTCTCACTAAATTGCTGAGAGTCTTGCTAAGTTGCTGAGGCTGGCCTCGAACCCAAGATCCTCCTGTCTCAGCCTCCCAGGTACCGGAACTACAGGCTGATTTCTGTATCTTTTTTCTTTAATTTATTTTGTTTTTAAATATCTGCATAGGCACGTTTCAGTGTGTCCACAACAGTTACCTCTTGGTTGTCTGGAGAACGGGCAGCTCCGGATTTCTGGATAGCTCACAAGCTTCCTTTCACTCTCCTGCACAGAGATTTTTCCATAATGTTTTATTGCATTCTGTATTTCCTGTTCCAAAAGGCAAGAGAGTATATGGCACACTTTTGCTATAACTCCCGGTTGTCATTGTACCTGTTCTGGGCTATGGTTAGGGCCCCCTCTGAGAGTGGGGCTCACTGTCTGGCACTAAATGGCCTTTGGGTCCAGGGGTCTGCTCTTTATAGTTTTTGGCCTCCCCGCTGATAGGCTGTACCTCTCCGCTGGGTGCCCTGTCCTCCTCGTTTCATATGCAGATAGTTGTGGCACGAACACAGAAACAAACACTGGTTCATGTCTTCAAAGAAAAGGCCAGTTAGCAAATCGGTAAGCATAGTCATAACTTTTGCCTTGATGCTCCAAGATTTGTTTGTGAGTAAAGTCTCAGGCTGTAAATGGGGGCACTTCCACATACAGTATTGAGGGGCCTCTCCTGGTCAAGGCCGCTGTGCAGTTGGCACAGTGGGTGGCTGGGGACATTTCTGGTATAGAGTTGGGGGGACAGAAGGTGCTGTGGGAGCAGAGGCCTAAATGGTGCTCTCTGGGTCATCACCTGCCTTTGGTGACTGTAAGGTCTCAGCCTCTATGGAAGGAGCACATTTCTGCTATGATAGGGCCCCCGAGTGCATGGAGCCCCCCGGGGTTTTGGTCTATATCTTGGGGCATCGAAACACTCACTGTACAGGATGGTAATCATTGGCCTAGTGAGGCTTTGGGGCACTTAACTTATGACTAGTGGAACTAAGAAATAGAATCTTAATTCTTTAAAATTTTGGCTAATGTAGATTTTTAAAAAAATTGCTACAGCCTGTGAGCAGGGAAGAGAGAAAAAAACTGTAAAAACAGACCCAAGGATTCAAAAAGTTACTGGAAAATTTTTAAGTATGTTTGGAACAATTTGGGCATGTGAATTTACTTTTACAACTGTAAATTTTATAAGATTTAGACTGATTAAGTATTCAAGGAAAGTCTGGCACCTGATTTGAGATGTGCTGTAAGTGTAAAATATACACTTGGGCTCAGAGACATGGTAAAATATCTTATTAATAATTTAAAAACATTTATTACATATTAGAATTATAATATTTGGATATATTGGATTAAATAAAATAAATTATTAAGATTCGTTTCTCTTGCTTGTTTACTTTTTAAAATGCAACTTTTAGAAAAAAGAATATTACATATGTGACTTGCAGTATATTTCTGTTGGACAGTGCAAATCTAGACCCTTCCCTGACTGTCGCTCAGGTCCGAGGTGGTTGCGTTGTTTTATGTGGTTGAGCTTACTGTTTGCTAGACACTTCTATGTTCCAGACTCCAGGCTAAGACTTAACATGTTGCCAGTCCTCCCAAGAGCCCCAGGGAGTAGGTACTAGGATCCCCATCTTAAATACAAGAACGCTGAAGCTCAGTGTGATGAAGTAACTTGCTCAAGGTGACTCAGCTATCAGAAAGCAGGGCTGGGACCCTAGACTTAGATAAGTCTGACTTAAAGCCCTCCCTCTGACCACTACACCACAGTACCCCCCTCCAACCCCAAGAGCTAAATGCCCATCTTGGGGCTCAGTATCCCTGAGCAGGAATGTGGCAAGTGTCCCTGAGGACCAGAGGCACCTTCAGGGGGTCATGTGGTTGGGATTGCCACGTGCAGAATCTCCCTGGGGGATCACTTTGGGGAGAAGATGAGCCCTGGGCGACCTGGGAAGTAACTGCCACCCTGCTCTGATGTGTGAGAGGGCATCTGAGGACACAGTGTCCAATTTCAGCTGCAGCCTCGTTCCTTTGTGTGGTAGAGTGTTGTCACCAGTGTCATGAGCTGGTGGGGCCAACAGGATTATCATCTCCGTTTTATAGAGGAACAAACTGAGCCTCAGAGGGGTAAATGACTTCCCTAAGATCACAACCAAAACTGGCACGAGGACCTAGGGCTCTGGTTCCAAATTCAGAGTTCTTTCTGTGGACTAAATTTGGTTCCAAACAAAGGAGAACAAAAAAGTATCACGGGACTTGTAGTTTGGGAGGCTGTCCCAAGACATCACCTTCCCGGTGCCTGGACTGGTCACCTGTCATGGTGCCGGAGAGACTTAGTCAGGATAGTCTGTCTGTGAGAGCTCCTAGATGGGCAAAGGGCAATGGTCACATAGCAAGGTGGGGCCCTGGGCAAGAGGGAGAGGCAGGGCTGCCCAGAATGGGAAAGGAGAGTGGGCCACACACAGATCCGTATTTGGCTTTCATTCTATCACCCCTGGGGTTGGACAGCTCTTTCCCAGGAGCCTCTGGTTTCCTCCTGAAGACTGAGAACAGACAGCTGCCAGGTGGGCCTTCCGCCCTGGGCTTGCCTGGGTCTTGTCTCTGGGCTTGAGTAGCTCTAGGAGCCCTGGGCTGTGTCCCGAGGCTCCCATTTACTACCTCCATGATCTAGGGCAGTTGCTCCACCTCTCTGAACTTCAGTTTTCTCACCTGTAAAATGAGGCTTCACTTTGCAGGGGGAGGGTGAGCAGAGAGCATGTGAAACACCTGGCACCCAGCCTGGCACCTGGTGGTGCCATAAACACTAGGGCTCGATTGCAGTCAGACAGCTGTGGCCTCCCTAAGGCTCCTTGTCTCTCCATGGGAAGCCAGAGGCCCAGGAAAAAAGCTGCTTCCCCGGGGTCCTAAGCCTGGAAGGCAGGAAACTGGGCTGTGGAATTTTCTCTGGGTACACATCACATGCCCAGTGGGGTGCATGAGTTTCCTCTCCAAATATCTGGTAGCACTACTTGTATGCTAGAAAGGGGTGGACAGAGCTGCAAAAATCCAAAGGGTTTAGAGATGTCTCCTGCTCGTTTGTTTGTTTCATTTTTTGTAATTTACTTATTTTTATACTTTCATTGGTGCATTGTAATTTACATCATAGTGAGATTCAAACTGATACCTTCATCCATGCACACATCACTTGGGATATTCCCTTCTGCATCTCACTCCCCCTCCTCCCTCTCCGTACATGTTAGATATTGGTAGTGATACCTTCATATATGGACATAACATTATTTGAACTGTTTCCTTCCTCAAGTCTCATTTCCCCTCTCTACCTCCCTTCCCTAATCCCCTTCCACCATTCTACTGGTCTCTCATTTATTCCAAGTCCCTTTCATTTCCTAATTTAGCTCTAGCTTCCACATATAAGAGAAAATATGTGACCCTTGACCTTCTGAGACTGGCTGATTTCAGTATAATTTTATATAGTTCCATCCATTTCCTGTAAATTACTTAATTTTGCTCTTTACGGCTGAATAAAATTCCATCGTATATATATATACCATATTTTCTTTATCTAGTCACCTGTTGATAGACACCTAGGTTGGTTCCATAATTTGGCTATTGCGAATTGTGCTGCTATAAGCATGGGTATGCATATATCACTATAGTTTTCTAACTTTAATTCTTTTGGAAAGATACCATAGAGTGGTGTAGTTGGGTCCTATGGGGGTTCCATTCATAGTCTTTTGAGGAACCTCCATACTGATCTCCAAAGTGGATGTACTAATTTACAATCCCACCAACAGTGTATAAGAGTTTCTATTTCCCTACATCCCTGCCAGCATTTATTATTATTTGTATTCTTGATGATTGCCATTCTAACTGGAGTGAGATGGAATCCTGCTGTTTAGGAAGAGACCTGCCCCTCCCATGAAAATGCATACCCGGTGCCCCCTTAATACAAAATAAGTTTCTCAAGGTGTTGGCTTCTGTAGTGGACATTTTCTTTAAAGTTTGTGTCAAGCAGGAGCCAAAGGGAGTTTTCTCTTTTCTCCTCTTCTTTTCTCTCTCTCTCTCTCTCTCTCTCTCTCTCTGTGTATGTACACTAAATGTCCCTAAGGGCAATCTTGTCTCCCAGAAGAGATTACAAGTTCTGGATTGTGTAAACACTGTCTGCCTGGGAAGCATCTTTGGCGATCTTCCTCGTTCTAGCAGCTAGCCTACCTTCAAGGTAGGGAACTTGGTCAGCCCTGCCAGACAAGGCCCCAGAGCCAGCCCCCAAGGCTCAGAGTGGCTGAATTCTGCCTGTTGAACCCTCAGCCGGGCCTCGCAGGGGGAGGCTGGGAGGCCGATCATTGCCTGTGGCCAGTTGGTGCTGAACATGACCTCCCTCCAGATCCCTTTCTCTATGGTCAACAGGCATCTAAGTCAGTCTCTCTCTCTCTCTCACTGGGAATTGAACCCAGGGGCTTTCTACCTCTAAGCCACACCCTCAGCCCTTTTTATTTTAAAAGAATATTTTGCTAATTTGCTGAGGATCTCACTAAGTTGCTGACACTGGCCTTGAACCTGCGATCCTACAAGCATGCACCACCAACACCTGGTTCAAAGGCACTTCCTGGTAGAAAGCAGGGGTTGGCTTGGCAGAGGTACATTCTAGCCCATTTGGATGTCCCCAACCAGTCGCTGCTCTGCCTCAAGTTATAACCCCCCTTGAGAGTGAAGCTTCCCCAACAACTGTGCAGAAAGGCCCCTCTCCTTCCTCCTCAGGACCCAGACAAGGGGACAGTGAGCAGCAGACTGACAGCTAATAGCAGGGGGACCCTTTAAGAAGCTGTTCTCTCAGGATTCATTAAGCCAGGCAGCTCCTTGAGTCTGCCGATGGTCACTGGGTGATAAGTAGTAGTGCCTGGCCCTGCTGCCTTTGAACTGAGCGTTCTGTCTCTCTCTGTCTGGGAGCCGTTTTGAACTGTCAGTTCCCAGGGATTAGATGCATGTTTAGGCTGGATGAACTCATGAATGAAAATATTTTGCTTCGTGGTTTCAGCAACAGAGACTTGCTCGGTGGGGCCCCCTTTTTCTCTCCTCTCCCCCAGCGCCACCCACCCAGGCCCACCCTAATAACAGAGGCCGAGGCCCTTATAGCAGTCTCCAAGCTGCCCCATGATAGTTCGGATGGGGCCTTTGTGCTGTGATGAAACCAGGTGTCCCGGCAGCCTCTGGGCCAGGTGAGGACTTTCTGAATACTTTTTCCTGGTTCACAAGATGTTCTTCAGTACAGGATGGCAGGTGGGTGGCTGCAGCTTCCTCTGTGTTATGGGCTAGGGAGGGCTGGGGGAGAGGACTGGCCCCATATTTGTGTGCCGCAGCTGGCTGGGATCCCAGTACCTTGGACTTCTTGAGCATTGCGGGGTGTGGGTCCTGTGGTTGGGGAACTGTCAGTAGCCCGGACCAATATCCACTCCATGTCCCTCTGCCTCATGCCCAGAGAATGCGGAAGACCCATGGGGTGCTTCCGGGCCTTGATGTGATGAGGTCATGAGCTCCCAAGAGAATTCATGCTGCAGTAAATAGGTGGATGCCATGGCTGACTGGCTACATCTGTGGTTGGGCCCTATCATCATGTGGCTCTGGTGCCTGCTGGGAGCCTGAGGTCAGGGGCTGCTCTCTAGAGAGCAGCCGTCAGTGCATCCCCACCCCGCAGGGAGTTGCTGGGGACTTTCTACAGAGGACACCAGCTGGTAGGTACTAGGAATCTGTTTTGGGGTGTAATGGATTATGTTGTTTAGTGGTGAATATGTTCAGTTGAGGATCAAAATTGAACTGGTGACTGATGGCCTAGCTCACCTCAGTGGGTGAGTACGAGCATATGTACACACCAGGTATATGCCTTGGTGCCAATGCCTGTGTGTGTGTGTGTGTGTGTGTGTGTGTGTGTGTGTGTGTGGTGTGGTGTGGGATGGGGCTAGAATTATTATTGGGCTTTTCCCATCTTAACTCCTTATCCATGGCTTCATCAATGAACAGTTACTTTAAAGTCTTATCTGTACAAGTATTCATTTTAGAAAAACTGGAAAAAATAAAAGAGAGAGATAATCACTGTTAACATTTTAGAGTCTCCTAGTTCTCTCCCTATGTATACGTATGTGTATTGCATTGTTGTTTGTTTTACAAGACCTTATGATCCCTTTGGTAACTTTGTCCTCACTAGTGACACATGGTGGCCTTTTACACTTGACACCATCATTTCTGAGGAATGTGTGGTGTGAACGGTTGCCCGTGGAATAAATGTTTTAAAACCACTCTCCTGTATTTGGATATACAGGTTATTTCTGAGTATCAGTCTTGGCCAACCACATTGTGATGAAAGTCCTTGTACAATCATTTTGGTGGACTGTACAACTATTTTTCCCCTGAGAAAAACTTGGAAATTGAATTCTTGGCTCAAAGGGTGTCTGTGTTTTTTATGCTTCTGATACCTTTTGCCAAGTTGCCTTCAGAAAGTTTATACTGAGCCACATTGAAGAAAAATTGTCCCTTTTGCCTCCTGTATAGGTACCCTGGGCCTGGCTAGAAGTTTCTTTTTTTTTTTTTTTTGCGGTACCGGGGATTGAACCCAGGGGAGTTCTAACTCTGCGCTACACCCCCGGCCCTATTTTTTATACTTTATTTTGAAACCGGGTCTCATGAAGTTGCCGAGGGCCTCACTAAGTAGAGAGAGAGAGAGAGAGACAGAGAGAGAGAGAGAGAGCTGAGGCTGGCCACGAACCCGGATCCTCCGGTCTCTGCCTCCCAAAGTACTGGGATTACAAGCGTGCGCCACCACGCCCGGCCTGGCTAGAAGTTTCTAAAGGCAGAGGAGGGGCCTGTGTGTGAAAGGCCCTCAGGTCCCTGAGAGGCCTGTGAGGGTGCTGAGTCCATTGTACATAGGGGGCATCAAGGCCCAGGGAGGCAAAAGACGAGCGTGGGAGCCTGGGGAGGGCCTGAGGCATGGGCGGGCCAAAGGCACGTCAGGGTGGGAGGGAACTTGCCACTGGCCCCTGCGTCTGGCCGAGTGAGCTGGGAGGCAAAGGGAAGACCCCTGGGCTGGTGGTGGGAAGAACCAGGCAGCTGGAGGCACCTGGGCCTTCAGCCCTTGCTGGCTTCCTCCTCAGAGGCAGAGCTGCTCCCAGGGACACCAGTCAAACAGGAGTGGGCAGGGATATTGGGATGGTATGCACGTTCATTGTGGGGGAGACTATTTCCAGATTCTGTGGTGCCCTTGTATACATGGTTACATCGCCAGGCCCATGCAGGCACTGGAGAGCTGGGGATATGGTGGGCCAGGTATACAGGGGCCCACATCTAGTTGGGAGGTGGACAGAGCCCTGAGTCTAGGGGTTGGGATTGGGGGCTGTAGGACCATTCCTTCTACTGGTCTTTATCAAGCATGGACCATGGGCCAGGGCCTGGCCTGGGAGCCAGGGATACAGCCTGGGGGAAGAAGATAAATCAGTCTCTACCTTCAGGCAGTCACAAGCCTCTGAGATGACTAGTGGGGATGGAAGAGTGACCGATGATGACCGCACAGAGGAAGGCAGATGGGGAAGGCCTCCAGCAGGAAAAGCAAGGATAAGTGGGGGTGGATATGGAAAGGACTGTAGTGTCCCCAGGCTGGGTGGGTGTCAGAGGCCAGCTGATGGGTGGCCTCTAGTAGGCCTGGCAGGCTTCCCAGGGAAAGGATGGATACACAGGAGGCTGGCCCCAGTATGAGGCTGGCCCCAGAATGGAGGCTGGTTCAGGCAAGGCAGCAGTAGGAAGCTAGGTTGCCCCCACCCGGTGGACACGGCTGGCATCATGGAGGTGTACTCCACACGCCAGCTGTGGCAGGCAGGGCAGGGGCTGGGGGAGGCAGCAGGGGGGTGGTGTGGGGAACCACTCCTCTGTCTTCTCTGAAGTATGCCATCTCTGTCGACTCCAGTATGAATCCTTCAGAAGGCCGAAAAGACTGTCTCTCTTGGTTCAGAAGCTCTGTGTTCTACACCTCCGCCTTCCAGGAGGGCTTGGGGGCTCCCCGTGAGATGGGAGCCAGAGGCGCCCTCACAGCACAGGGAGACATTTCAGTAAGGAAGGCTGGTCCCTGCCAGCCCTGCTCATCAAACTCCCGCCAGCCTGCTCCCTGCAGGTGACTCCTACTGTGCTTTCCCTGGTACCTCCTGAAGGCTAGCCTGACTTTTCCTGGGGCCCTTTGAAGTCTTCCTGCCCCGAGGTTGCCAGCTACATGCCCAGCACCTCAGCCTGTGCCCTGCCACCCCGCACAGGTCCCAGCACACGTCCCTGTGGACCCTGGTGCGTTCTCAACCCTACACTGTGGCTCACCTCGTTTCCTCTTCCAAGGTCCTCATCTCCTTTAAGTCCCGCTCATCCTTCCAGGAGAGCAAAGAGCACCTGCTCTGCGATGCCTCCCGAGCTTTCTGAACCCTCTTGGCCAGGGCGCAGATCTCCTTACTCAGGGCGCTGCCCTTGGGTCTGGTGCCTCTCACCACCCTACTGCTGCCGCTGTGTTTAAGGACGACAGGACCAGGGCTGTTACATGTGGGCGTAGAATGTCCCTGGACAAGCTCGTGTGTTGGCGATGTAAAATGCTCAGAGGTGAAATGATTGAATCATGAGGGTTCTGAGCTCATCAGTGGATGAGATCTCATCATTGATGGGTTAATAATTTGAACAGATTTATTGGGTGGTGATATGTGTAGATAGGTAGGGTGTGGCAGGAGGTGTCACTGGGGTTGTGACCTCAGAGACTATATGTCCACAGGCCCCCTCTTCCTCCTCTCTCTCTCTCTCTGCTTCTGGTCTCCGATGATGTGAGAGCAGTGTCCTTCCACGCACCTGCCACCGGTGCTGCCATTTATGCTTCTGGCCCTATGGACTGAAACCTCTGAAACCATGAGCCCCGATAAATCTTTCTTCCTCTAAGTTGTTCTTGTCTGGTACTTAGATCGCCGCAGTGAGAATGCTGACTGAACCGAGGGGCTTCTCCAGCCAGCTGGGCCCTCCCCCGTGCACCCCGCAGGGCCCCGCACTGTGGCACTCCACAGCAGCTCAGGATCCTTTTGCTGAGTCAGCACCTGGTCAAGAACTGGCAGGAACTGTGCAGTGTGCCCCTCCCACCCCAACTTTTTAGAGTCCCGCATGAAGGAAATGAGGGGCCTGCTCTTTCTGATAAGCAGAGTGGAATGGTTCACACTATCACGGACTGGGGCAGGACTAGTCCAGGTCTTTCTGTGTAACCTCAGGCAAGCTATTTAACCTTTCCCACCTCAGTTTCCTCATCTGTCTAATGGAGATAAAAATATGCCTCACAGGGGTGTCGTGAGCATTTAGAATACCAATGGGTATATAATTCTCGTAGCCCCAGGGCCCCACATGGCTCAGTCTCTGTGCAGTTAAGCAGCTCAAAGTAATTAGAAATATGTCCCTTTATTGTCCTTTGAGAGACTGAAGATTGGGGTCCCTGCACTGTGCCCTAGCAGCACACTGGAGCCCCTGGCCTGGCAGTCCATGGCTACCCACTGCCCCTGGGCTCTTGCCACACCCAACTTTTCCTTTTCTCTCGTGCAATCCCTACTCCAGCTCTTTATTTTTTAATATATATATATATCAAATCCATATATATTTGGATGGGCTCAGCCTCTCAATTATGGCTCTCTCTGGTTAGTCCTCCCTCTGTCCTGCCTTCCAGTCACCTGATTCTGCATCAAGAAAGAGGCAAGGATGGACTGGCAGATATACAGTTCTTTTTGGAGAGGGGATGGGAGGGCAGGGTCCTGACCTGAGGATGGGCCGGTTCAGTATGAGACACACAGGGCCCCACTCATCGTTAATGCTCGCCATTCAGTTCATCCGGGTCTGTGGGGTCCCTTTTATATGCCAGGCACTGCGGTAGATTTTAATTTCTAAAAATCTCTGTGAGGTGGGTGTTATTAGCTGCATCTTACCAATGAGAAAATGGAAGCTCAGAATATACCCAGAGACTCAGGTGGCACTGAGAGCTGGAGCAGTTAGCACCCCCCGAGCTGCTTATTAAGGGTCAGCTGGGTGCCAGGCCATGAGGGGAGCTCTTCGGGGTGAGGGAGCCCCTCAGAGTCCTACCCTTGCCCCTAGGACTGACAGGAAGACTGTTTGGGTGAGAACAGGTGACAGGCAGGTTGTAAATGCACAGGATTAAATATTTACATTAGGCAAAGATGAGGGTTAAGTGCCTCAGAGGCAGGCAAGGGGAGAGCGAGGGAAGGGCTGCTGGGGAGGCCCGAGAGCTCTGGAGAGCTGCAGGAGAGGGGACCGGTGAGGGTGGGGGCAGAGCTAGTCAGGCTGCAGCTCCAGTGAGAAGTGTGGGAGAGTGTGTGGTGGCCCAGGAATGCGGGAGCCACATACTTTTGTGTAATTAGGTCGGCTCCTCTGCAGCGGCTGCAATTAGCTGCAGGCGGGAGACAGGACTTCCTAAGGCCAAGGCCACTTTTGCACCTGGGGCGGCTTACCTGGGCTCCTGCTCTTCGGGCTTGGGCTCTGTGTGTTTCCGGTAAAGGCAGCCTGACAGGCAGGTGGGCCTGTCGGGACTGTGGAGTCACAGCAGGAAGAAAAAATTGTCCTGCCCCTCTTCCTGCCACTCAGCCCTATTTCCATCTTCTCTGAAGCCCAGCCTGGGAGGGGGCTGTTGCTCCCGCTCCTCACCTGTCACAGGGCTGTTTCTGTTTTCCTCACTCTTGTTGTCTGTGGGTAGGACGGTCAGTCTCCTGGAGGTAGTCTGTATTCATGACTGGTCAGTGAATGCCTTGAATACTTATCCCATGGGGACTGTAGTGGTAGCAATATTCTGGGAATTCATCCCTTTGAGGAGCTCAGTCTATCCTGCCTTAGTGAAAATGTCAAAAACGAGGTGATCGGCTGTACGCTCCTGCAATCCTAGTACTGGGAGGCTGAAATAGGAGGATTGCAGGTTTGAGGCTAGCATGGGGTAACTTGGCTAGACCCTGTTTCAGAATAAAAAATAAAAAGGGCTGGGGGTGTGGCTCAGAGGTAGAATGCCCCTGGGTTCAATCCCATGTGCCCTGCCCCCCACATGATTAATGCCACCAATTTGTTTCTCTTTAGTGTGCAGAGAATATTACTTTATTCATCTAACTTTATCTCTCCCAACAATAGCAATAATCACCGTCCTTGTGTTCTTTACTCGCCCTGCCAGTCCCTCTCCTAAAATTGTAAGATAGTAGATATGAAAACTTGGAAGCAGGAGTGGAATTATTCCCATTTTGCAGATGGGGAATAAGCCATAGGTTGAAGAAGTGAGATGCTTGCTCAGAACCCCCTGGGGAAGCTGCAGTGGCCCAGGGCCACGGATGCACGTGGCAGCACACGCAGCCTTCCACATCTCGGCTGGAGCAGAGCGGAGGCTGGGATCTGGGCCGGGGGAGGGGGGCAGGTTGCCAGTGGCTGTGGCGCAAGGGAGGGAGGCCAGTGAGGTGCCTGCTGCAGCCCGCACAGGGGCAGCACTACCCTGCAGTGGGCTGGGGCTCAGTGGTGCCAGATGTGGGCTTGAGCTGACTGCCTGCCCTCTCAGGCCACTATCAAGGCTGGGCTGAGTCCCTAGTTCCTCCGTCCTCTTCTGTGCACCTTGGAGCGGGAAAATGGTCTAAAAGTCCTTGGAACAGTGGCTCTTCCCAACCAGGTCCAGGCTGCCCCTAAGACCCCAGGGCAGTGAGAGTCCTGACCTCTTGCTGTGAGCAGCACAGGTTCCCTGGAGCATGACACCTAAAGTCCCAGGGTTTTGCAGAGGTGAGAGGACTGGTGAGTGGCCATGGAAGAATATGAAGAGCTTCAGATGTACTTGGTGCCAAGTAAGTGCTCAGTTGCTGCTCATGGACATTGTTATTATTTTAACCCTACTATTAAAGAACACAGTGTTCTATGAGGTGAGTACCAGGGACCTGACCCAGGCCCTGGGAAGAGAGTGTTGCAGGCACCATCTGTACTAGTTTCCCTTTACTGTTGGCACTGCATCTTTAATCCTGCGTCCCATGATAGGCCTAAGCCACCTTCAGGAGCGGTGCCATTCCAGTTGATTCTCAGCATTCACCGTAGCAATCTTCTACAAAGTCACCACCAACACTGAGTTAGCCGATATTGAGCCACTGCCCAGGGGAAGTACAGGGTGAGGTCCTGTGGCCTCTGGTTACAACATTTTTGTCACTTGATCAATACATAACCTTGTCTTCTGTGTGTTTCTGTTTCACGCACCTCGTTTAATACATGTTGTTGATTCATTCACATTGAACCCATGGCCAGTAGTGTTGTAACTCGTGTCTGAACGAACACTTGTGTTTCACGCTTTACCTGGCGTGGATTTTCTCTGTAAGTCGTGTCACAGCCATTTTGCACCTACACAGCACCTTGCAGCTATGCTTGGGGGCCATTTTAAACAGCGACACCACCAGCAAAAAACAAAAAATGAAAAAATCCACACCACACATGGCGGACAGGACACTTGTTTACAATAGGCTGAGCACCTTGCCTTGCTGGCCCTCAGGAGGGCACATCCACATCAGATCATTCAGTCTTTGCTACTCTACCCATGTCTGCACCACGAGTGTTGATTTTGGTGTTACAAAGAAAGCTTAGTGAGTTTGCAAATTCACAAATATGGAACCTGCAAATGAGGACCAGTCGTATGTGGTTGATAAACCAAACTTTCTGGCCCGGCCTAGTTGTCTGGGGGCTGGTCTAGGTTGGAGGGTGGCGGACAGTACCTCTGAGCCGCAGGGAACATGGAGAGTAAGGAGGTCTCTAAGTAAGTAAGCAGAGGGGGCCTGAGGTTGTGAGGCCGAGGCTGGGCTGTGCTGAGTCTGGACAGCGTTGTCCACAGCAATCCTGATGGGTTTTCCACGCACAGCACTTCAGCTGTTTACGACAATGTGTTTATGTGGGTGGGAGACAGGTATTTATTTTAACTCTTTAGACATATTTCGAACCCATAAACGAGAAGAAACTTATCTTTGCAGGCTTTTCACTTTGCACGCCCGTGGATCCTGCCCCCAAGGCCCCACATGAGCACATCATTGTAGTTGATCGCACGTCCACTTAGGAGCTTGGGCACCTGTCCAGGGAAAGAAAGGGAGGGGCGAGTATGAATTTCCCAGCAAAGAACCCACCCAACTTCTGGCCCAAGGGAGAAGGAGATGAAGGGTGGGGGCAGGGCGGGGAAGGAGAAGGCCAGGCCAACCCCTCACCCCATTCCTTGGGCCTCTTGGCAAATTTATCTGTCCTGCTCTCAGGGCCGAGTTTGAGACCACTGACCGTCTCTAGGCTCAGGTCCCCTCAGGGTCCAGATGGTAAGTTTAGGTCCAAAGAAGGGAGTTCTTCAGCCATCACCACGCAGGGGAGCTGGGGCCAGGTGGACTCTCAGCCCCGCCATCTCTCCACGTCAGCTCGGTGCCATTGCTGTGCCCTCTCACAGAGGCATTGAAGACGTGGCAGGAAGGGGTCATTACCTTCTGTTTTAGTCAGCTTTCATCGCTATAGCCAAAGTACCTGACACGCACGGCTTAGAAGAAGAAAGGTGTATTTTAGGGCTCATGATTGCAGAGGTCAGTCTATGTTCTGCCGGCTCTCAGCATAAACCATTTGGCGGCAGGGCTTTAGGGTATGGAGGAGGAGGAGAAGCCGCCCCCATTTAATGACAGTGGGAAGCTGAGGGGGGAGGGGGCCAGAGACAGATATAGTCCCCAAGGTCACGACCCCCCATGACCCATCTCCTCCAGCCATCCCCCACCTCCAAACCTGGCTGCATTGACTAACATGTGAGCTTCCCTGGGAGACATTTTATCTTCAAACTCTAACATCTTTCCCTGTTAAGGACTGCTTCCAGATTGTGGACAGGTGAGGAACTTGGGCTTTGGAGTCAGACTGCCCAAGTTAGAATCTTGCTTAGTAATTTACCAGCTATGTGGCCTGGAGCAAGTAATTTAACCTCTTCTTTGTCTTAATTTGTTCATTTTAAGATGAGAATAATAATCATATCTATTACTCAATGTTGTTCTAATATTGCAATTAGTATTTGAAAATTATTGAGAATATTGTCTAGCATAAAATAAGAGCCATGTAAGTGTTAAATTAATAAAATTTAAGACAGGTGTGGTGGTACAGGTCTGTAATCCCAGTACTTGGGAGGCTGAGGCAGGAGGATCACAGGTTCGAGGATACTCAGCAACTTAGCGAGACCCTGTTTCAAAATAAAAAATAAAATAGGCTGGTGGCGTAGATCAGAGTTAGGACACCCCTGGGTCCAATCCCCAGTACCAAAAAAAAAAAAAAAACACCCAGCAACAAAATTTATAATTGCTGTGTGATCTGGGGCAAGTTGTCCTTATTGAGCCTCAGTTTTGTCATCTGCAAAATGGGACCGATAATGACACCTACCATGAAGGCTGTTGTGATGACTCAATGTAATGAATAGTGAGTTTAAGATGCTTATCACAGAGTAAGCTTTGAAAACCTGCCACTTGTTATTTTTAGTATTATTATTAACAGGCACCCTTCTTTCCATTAGTCTACTGCCCCGAGTTCCGATGAGGGGCTGGGAGAGAAAACACAAAGGATGGGCCAGGAGGGAGATGAGCAGGGACTGCTAGGTCTGCATTTAGATGAAGCCAGCTGTGGCTTTGGGTTTCCCCTTGGCAGAGACCCTGTGATAGTCGGTGGGAGGTCCCTAGGGACCAGTGGAGAGCTGGTCTCTGTTCTCCAAGCCATGCCCTGCAGGGAGTCTTCCTTCCCTACCCCAAGGGACTCAAAGCCTGCACTGGTCACAGCGGTCCCTTCGCTGAGCCTCCCATCCTGGCATCTGGGCAGATGTGTGCCTCAGAGGGTCCCTGGGCTCCAGCCACCTCAGTAGGTGTGGCCACTAGGGGCACTGCCAAGTAGTGGGAATGCCATTTGGAAGAGTGGATGGGTGCAGAAAATTCCCTTCTGAAGTTCCTCTGGAAGACTCAGGATCTACTTCACAGGAAGCATCAGCACAATTTTCTAATCAAGTTGAAGTCCGTGGCCCGTAGTTAGAAGTAATAAATGCAATGCAATTTGAGCCAGCACTTTGCCTGACTCTCCGTTTCTGGAAGCAAAGCGGGTGTGGGTGAGAAGCTGGGCTTTCTGAGGGAAGAACTTGACCCGCGACCCAGACCATTTAGCCCCCAGCCCCACCATCAGCCTGAGGAGGGGACCTAGGACTTTATTTTAGGTAATCATTGCAAATCCTGATTTTGATCTGTCAGGTCAAAGTCCACACTTTTCTGTAAATCAATGCATGCTATTAAGCTGACTCTTTGTTTTTTCTCTTTCCAGCGCCTTCTACCTACCATGCTTAGAGTTTAGTCTTGGAGATCATTGTTTAATCAATATTAAACCATTCGCATAGTTTAAGTATTTACTTATGTGCTTTGAATCATTGCTTGCAGTGAACAAGTGATGCCCCTAATCTGCCTTCACTACACTCCCCAATACCCTAATTATGTAATTTAGAAAAGAACATTTCCTGACAGCAGTTTCTCAGTGCGCAGCAACAAATGCCGACTGGGGACCGGCCCAAACAACCCCGTAATAGCTAGCACATGGAGCCTGCTGCCTCGGTCCAGGCGGCCCTGGCTTGGGGCGGGCGCCCGTCCGTTTGGGTTAAAGCTTTCAAATGATGGTATATTAGTGCCAGTAGAAGTAATTCCACATGAAAGGAGCTGAAGCTAATAGCCCATCTCCAGTCTCTCTTCGTTTGCAGAATAAGCCCTCACGGCAAATTGTTACCGACCCAGACAGGAACCGATATCTCACCCAGCCTGTGAGATTGACGCAGCCAAAGATGTGTCCAAGAGGCCAAGGTTTAGACCAAGCTGTTCTCTGTGGCCTTGCCAACACCCCTTTTCTATGGTTCAGAGACTGGGCCTGGGTGTCCCCAATATTTCCTTATTGCTTTCAGAAACTAGCATGCCTGTTCTTTTAAGCAGAGTAGGTACTTGAGAGGTTTAGGGATGTCAGGTTGTGTGGTGGGCAGGATCTATGTTTTCAGAGACATCTATACTTAATCGCCATCTAGTTGGTGTGGTTGTTTGGGGCAGAAGGGAGCCTAACTGACTTTCTACTCCCCAGCCTGCCGATGCCACTGGCGGAGCATCTTAAGCCCCTGTGTGCAGAGCTCAGTTTGGCTTTTTCTGACCAAGTGAGACTCAAATGCTCACTGACCCAGAAGCTGCTATACAAAAATGGAAGACAACTTTTCCTGCTTCCCCTGCCCCACGGAGACCTCAGTCAAACAAGTATCTCGTTGCCATAGAAACGCCGTGGAAGCCTTTGGGGGCTCACCTGTCTCAGTGGGGCGGCCGGTCTGCATTTGGGTATTGCCGTGCAGCTCCTCATGGACGGAATCCAGCAGCTGTGGGCCTGTGTTTGTATGTAGTCATCCAGCCACCTAGAGCCTGAGCTCTCGAAGGTCCCAGAGGAAGGGTAGGGAACGAGTGAGGAGCAAACCGAGCTGTGGAAATTGTAATTTGGCTGTGAATCTCAAGCCAGTCCGTTAGCCTTTCGAGAAGCGCCAGTTGCTATGGCGATGGAAGCAGTGCCAATCGCAAAAGCTGTTTTTGTGGTTAGAGTGCCTGTCTTAGACAAAGAGAGGGAGGCCAACCCCAGAGCCCTGGCCCTCACGCCCTTCCAAGGATTGGATGTTGTCTCCCTGGCTTCAGGAGGAGGGGTGACAGCCTTCCAGAGTGGGCATTTTCCCTGGCATTATTCTGGGGGTCTAACGGTGTGGCCAGGAAGAAGCAGTCACCTGGCATTCCAAGAGAAAACTGCAGGTGGGGCTACCTCCAAGAAAGGGCTGCTTAGTTACAAGAGAAATCAGTTTTAAAATTCCTCTCTCGTGGGGCAAACTCACAATAGAGTCCTCTTTATGAAGCCTTTTGCCACCCTGAGTCTGGCCGAGGGCCCTTGGTGGTCTGCTCCTTCAGGTCACATTGTGACTTGGGCCTCAAATATCAGCTCTGCCCCCCCCCCCAAATTTCCTAAGTGATGGAATGGAAGCCTTTTCTGTCGCTGGGGTGCTTGTGTAGCTCGTTAACTCTCAAAGTGTTTTACAAATATTTATCTACCTTATGTCATTTGCAAACCTAACCCCTGTCATCCCACTCTGAGGTTGTCCCCTCCAGCCTGGTCGCCCCAAGTGAAGTCAGAAGCCATGGACTGGGAATTCCATATTGGTGGATTTTGAAAAGCTGTCCTGAATGGTTTGTTTATTTCTCTAGTCTGCCCTTCTTAGAGTTCTGTAATGTGTCAGAACTGCCCAGTCCAGACCTGCAAAACCCTTTGCCCTCCCCACTAGAGGTGAGAGTATTTTATTTATGAATTCATCTTAAATCACTTTTCAAATCACTTTTAATCAAATTAAGACTCTTTTTCTGGGATGATGTCAAAGCATCAGAATAAAGAGGCCATTAGTAGGAGCGAGGTATTTGGAGACAGGTAAGTAGTTGCCTTTGACTTGCTTTCCCAGCTGTCATGGATAAGTAGAGAAAGCCTATTTCCTGCAGCCCTGTGAGATCCCTAAAGTGTATCTATTTCCTTGTAAAGAGGAAGATCCCTGGGAATTGGAGGCCTGGGTCCGTCCCAGGGGTGATATGCACACTGAATGTTAGTGAGATTTCCCCCAAGACCCACCCAGATGATTCCTGGGCTCCTGCCCCTCCCCATCTTCCCAGGAACCAACCACCGGGAGTTACATCAGGGTTTCTGGCCTGGAAGTGGCCGAACCTGAATTTGCCTCAGCTCCTGGCCTCACAACTTCTGACTAATGAAGGCTGACCCCTGGTGAATTTTCAGAAGCCACGACTTGCCTGCACCAGCCTTGTTTGGTTGATAAGACAGGCTTTTGTGTACGGCAGAGAGGAGGGGATCAAGGTGATACCAATCATCTGGGCTAATGTTTGCCAAATAAATAGCCTCATTAAGGAAGGGCTATAAAAGTCCGATAAGATTCTTCTAATTATCCCCCAAAGCACAAATTTTTCAAGTTTCAGTTCGGCATAATAGGAGAGACGTGGAAAAATGAGGGGCTGGTGTGTGAGTGAATATTTTTTCACAACGGCTTCAACCCTACCGGTGACACATCTAGCGTTACATATTTTGTTTTTGCAAAAGCACTGAACTGCCAAATAGGAGGGGAAAAAAAAGACAATGGACATATTTTAGGTTACTATTTCACCTTTGGAAATCAATATACAAGCCATTAAAACTACATTTTTCCATGAATGATAAGTGCAATTACCTCTCTCTTGCCATAAAAACTTGTCCTTATTAAATGTAAATATTTAAAAATGATTGAAATATATTTGAAGGGCACTTTATAGCTTGATTTTATATGCTGACATCTGGGTTGCCTTTCCTAAAACACTCTATTTCTTGGAGAGTTATTAAATTAGTATTTTGAAAGGACTAACACTGGACTTGTTCCTTGTTTCAATTTTAATTTCGTACATATTTAGATTTACTGGGAACTCAGAGAGTTTTTACGTTTAGCTAATGCATCGTTATGTTTGAGGGGCTTGTATACATACAAGTCATGATATTATTTGCAGAAGGAATCTTTAAACAATTGGAAACGCCATCTCTACATTTGTTTTGTAACCCTACAAAGTATAGAGTATAGGAATCAAAATTCCAAGATTCCTGCCTGTAAATGTTTAATTTTCCAATTCTTCTTTAGAGCAGGAAGGTTGTTTTAAATATTTACTTTACTTTTAATTGTGCATCATTTCAGATAGCAAGTACCCAAGGGTGTGTGTGTGTGTGTGTGTGTAGATCTGTCGAAGATTATTTAGCATAACTGAGGAATATGTAGAGTGTGATTTTTTTCAGCTTCACCCTTTGGAAAATATATTTTTTTCTTTAAGAATTCTTATTTGTAGTTGCTTAGCTCCACCTCTATTTATGGAAAAGTAAGGTTGTTCAGTTCTGTGCTTTCAGAGAATTTCAGACAATGACAGAGAATCTAATATTTGAAAATACAACCTTTGCGAACATACCTAATTCCAGATGGCAAAAAGACCTCGTCCAAAAATGTGCAAGAATTCAATATGAGTGGCTCAAATATTTTTTCATGATAAATAAATATTTCTGGGATGGATGTATTTCTGAGCTGTGCATAGGAGAGCAACCATCCATGCAAGCCGTGCTGGGCTAAACTTCAAACCCTCTTTACTCTTTTCCTTTCACTAATGTTAAATCCTCGAGATGTGTAAAGATGTTATGATAGGCAGTGGGTCAAGTAATCTGCACATGTAGCTTTTTATAAATTTTTCTTTGCAAAGGAAAATTTTTCTTCAAATAAATCCCCCCAAATAAATGGTTTATAAAAACAAAAGTCTATTTGTTTTGAAATTGCACACAAGAAACCATGTTATAACAATATCTCTTTTTATTTGAGTTCTGCCGAGAACTCAAATTTACCTATAGTCAGCAATTTCCCTCATGATAAGCCTTTAAAAAATAAAGTTGTCTCTTGGGAGAAAATAAATATCAACGAAGTGTAGATATTTGTAATGAAGTGCTTTTATTCACTTGTCTAGGGGAACTGTTTAACCTTTATTTTCTTATCCCTTTCTGTCCTTTTTCTTTCCCTTTGCATTCTGTTCATGCAAATTCCTAAACCGTAAGCAGTTCAGAAATTTGTTGCTTTTAATTACATTGACATTTCTTGAATGAGCAAATGTGCCATTTTTCCCCGTGTGAAGTCAAAATTCTAAACGTCTTGAATTTCCTTTCTTTCTCTCCTTCTTCTCCTTCTCCTTCTCCTTCTCCTTCTCCTTCTCCTTCTCCTTCTCCTTCTCCTTCTCCTTCTCCTTCTTCTCCTTCTCCTCCTTCTCCTCCTCCTTCTTCTTTTTTTACCAGAACTCTTGGCAAAATGTCTGGGGCTTGGGGGCACATTCACAGTGCCATTAAGGGTGTACAGATGAACAGGGGGCGGAGGGGGGAGAATGTGTGCCGATCACTAGTCAGTGACTTGGGGATTTTTCAGGAGGCATATTTTCTTACGTTAATGCCTTTGTAGATTCCATCAACATTCAGACATCAAAGGGTGTGCAATTAATAATGGACATCTGGAGGACCGATCACATGCTTCCGATGTTAGAGTGGTGAACGACAGGAAAATCAGCCATGGTCAGGTATTAGCTGTAATCATTTTTAAACAACAGCATCGAAGGCTTCTCTTTTGTGCCCCTGCTCTCAGAAACGCAGACATGCACATACCAAAAGTTCCCGTGGACACCTTCCTTCTGGTGGATGAGTGAGTAATAAATGATCCATATAGCTATATTGGCAGTGTTCATTCAGATAACCTTAATTTCTTCAATAAATGCAAACTCAATTTAGTGTGAACTTTTTCCTGGGAGCCCCACATAGACACACGGCACCAGACAGTTGTATTATTTGAGTCTTCAGTTAATTCTGCAAGGTTTGTCCTTTATTTGTTTGTATTTTCCAAAATAAATGAATATTTTCTAGCACTTGGGTAATAGTAACTTTCTGCTGGCTGAAACTGAAGGTGTCCTTATGAGTTATTTATTTCCTCTCTTTTATGGTAGCCTGTTTATCTTTTCCAAAGTGATATATGTTACCCAACCCCAAGTAATATAAGATAGGCAGGTAAGACTGTGTTTAAGCTTAGCAAAAATGTTCCAGAGAAATATGGTGCTTTGGGCTCTAAACACTCCAGCAGGTATAGAAACCTGCAACTTTTTAACAATAATTCTCATTTGAGTAGGTCACAGATAATAAAGGAACGCTTGTTTCTGGGAAATTAAAAAAATGACATGAGGGGGAAAATATTTATTTGCTTTTTACATTGGCCAAATGACTAGTGGATATTAAAAACCTGTAAATAGACAGATGCAACCAATTCTTGTTCATTAACAAATATTGCAATTTCACAATAAAGTAAATGCATTTAAAAATGTCTCCACTTCTAAGGAGCCGAGATTGTGAGAGATCTTGACTACTTTAAATGTTAAAAATCGATATGCTAATTGGTCGAAGAGAAAAATTTTTTTCGTAAATCTTTAAAGAATCAACTTGAATTTTAAAGCTGCGACCCACGTTGTGCACGTTTCTGTAGGCTTGCCTCTCGACCAAGTCCACCCAGCCGCCAACTTTGTTTTCCTTCTAAAGCATAAGCAGGATCGGCAGCACGCTTTAAAGTTAATTTGAAGCAGGGTCTATATTGCCGTCAGCAAATATGTTATAAGCTTATTATTTAATAGTGATTCCGGGGTAAGGCCATCATCCCCTTCTTAAATCCAAATATAAAAGCTGAAATCGTATTTGTTAAAACTGTCATGTTGAATTTGTGGCCCAGATTGTTTTCCCGAGGCTGCTGAGCCAGAGCTGAGAGCTGCTCCCAGATGCACACGCAGAGCCCAGCAAAGCTTAGTGGCTCAGCCTCCTCGAGCGGCACAGGCTGCCTGCTTCCCCCAAACAGAGCTGCCTCCCAGCCGGCTCGGGGCTTTTCCACATTGTAAAATCATTTGATTTATTTGGTTGGTTTGGTTTGGTTTTTAGAAGCACTGCAGAAATTATTTCCTACTGGCGGAGAGGGCGCTTGGTGTTACACTACATTAGTTTCACATCATTAGTTTAGGGTTCTCAAACTTAAAATTGGAAAGTATATGGGAGGCTTCAAGAGACCTCAGTTCTGGCCAGAGCAGAACAAATTAAAGCTGATGGATTCCTTTCGCTGTCTGTAACGTGTGGGGCGATACATCATAAAGTGCTGCGGCATTGCTGAGGGGTTGCCTCTGTCGGCTTTGGAATTGGTGGTAGGAAATGTTAGTTATTTATACAGAGGAAAAACTCCGCTGTTGCCATTCCGGTTAAAAAAAAAAAAAGAAAGAAAGAATAAAACGTAATTTTATCGTCGCCACTTGCAGCAAGAAGCCAAGAAGGGGTGCCGATGACAGCCACGACCCCATATCTCTGGCTGTCTGTCTCACCTTCCGCCGGCCACTTCCCGCTCGACTCTTGCACTCCACAAGTAATTCAAAACCCGCCCGCGGACCGACGGCCACGGCTCGCAGGGCCAGGGCTGGGGGCCGCGGGCCAGGAGGATGGGGAGCCGCCCGGTGTGCGGTCCAGCAGCCAGGGAGGCCCGGAGTGGAGGCCCGGAGTGGAGGCCAGGAGGGGAGGCCAGGAGGGGAGGCTGGGAGGGGAGGCCGAGAGGGGAGGCCCGGAGCGGAGGCCCGGAGCGGAGGCCGGCCGGCTCGCTCCTGCACGCGGCTCCGCGGCTCGGTCGCTCGCTCTCTCCTCCGTCCCCGTCCCCGTCCCCGGTGGCTCGGTCCCCGGTGCCCAGCGGGCCGCGGGCTCAGGTGCGCGCTCCCCGGCGCTCTCCTGCCACCTGTCGGCCGCCGGCGGCACGGCGCCCCAGCCTCGCCTCTCTGCGCGCTCGGCCTCTCCAAAGCCACCGCAGCGACCCGCCAGCCGGGGGTGTCCCGACGCTTCTCCCGCCACCGAGCTGCGGCGCTGCCTCGGCCCACCTGCCAGAACCCCGACGTGCAGCGCCCCGCCTCTGAGAGCGGCGGGAAGCGCGGACCAGCACCCGGCTCGGCTTTCCCGCCACCGGCTCTGCCCGGGCCCCCCTTTCCTTTCTTTGTAGGGGGCTCCTGGGGCCTGGATGGAGCGCGGCACAGCCAGAAGTCAGAAAGAAAGGTGGAGGAGCTTCGGAGTGAAGGAGGGCGCTTTACCTGCTCCCCACTGGACGTCCTGGGCCACCCCCAGATATCACGCCGGCGCAATTCTGTTCTGAGGGCTGGATTCCTAGGTACCCACCACACGCCAGAGCTCTGCAAGGCACTCTTTGGCAAAGTGGGGCTCATGGGGCCTTTTTGGGCTTTTCCGTATAAGACAGGACAGCAGCCATGTTTCAGAACCATCCGCGGGCAAAATGAAACATCCGTGCAGAGCTGAGTGCGCCGAGGCGCGGGAGCATGCTTGGCCTGACTTTGAGAATGTCTCTCCATGCTCAGCTGCAGCGAGGTGGAGGCCGTGGGTGGTGCTCGAATTTCTATTTCGGGGAGGGGTCCGGAGCCATGGATTTCCCCCAGGCCTTGTTGGAAGGAGCTGAGGATCCCAGCTGTTGGCCCATAGATGGGCCTTTGGCCCAGTTGTAGACGCAATGTTTCTTCAGGCCCTGGCGTCGTTCACGCGTCATACACGCATCACTCTTGGCCCCACCCGTCTGGAGCCCCGCTTGATGGTGCTCCGGCTGCAGGGCCAGACCGTGCTTGTGCCCTCATTCTGCTAACACAGGTCAAGCAGTCTCCACCCAGCCAGCCCTGAGCTGATAGCAAGGGGCCAACCAAAGTCTAAACCAGACATCTTTTCTCTGCCCTGAACAGGGGCTTGGCTGTGAAAGCCAAGGGACCCCCTGTTTGTAGATGACTGTCTCCTGCCTTCTCTGAGGCCAAACGCTCTTACTTCTGTGTCTCTGAAATCACAGAAGCCCTCTGGTACCTGGCCAAATGACTGTTGAGAATCCAGCCCTGAAAAGTTATTTTCTTAGTCTAGGGGCTCATGTGAGCCCTAGACTAGGGGTGATTTAGTTGTGTTTTTTCAGCTCACCTCATAATTTAATGTAGAAAGAATTCTATGGCATGTTTCCTCCTGGGTGCCAACTGCCTTTAGAGCAGTTCTGTACAGAGAAATGCCCTATAATGTCCCATAGTCAGGAATCCTGTCATGCCAGGGATCTGCTCCCGGAATGGCAAATGGCTCACTGACCTCTCTTAGGTCGGCCACTGAGGAGGGAGAGAAATCCTACCTAGCCAGGACTCTCATTTTTATGGAGAAGAAGGAATGTTAGGAAAGTCAGTAAACTTCCACCCTCCTGGCCCCATGAACATGAATAGAAGGAGAAGAAAAACCGGAGGTGGCTGGCTATTTACCCCCGGCACAAAAGCCTCCCATCACCTCCCTTTATTTCCAGGCTCTCTGACAGAAGTACATGACTAGCTGAATGCGCCTTCCCACAATACTGTCCGTCACGCAGGTATTGGGGGCCCAAAGGTAAGATGAACTTTAAACACACCTGGCACAGCTGGCTCCTGTCTTTGTGCTTGGGATGGCTGCCAGACAGCCAGCTGCCCTGTCCGCATTCATCTGCTCTCCAGGAGAATTCTAACACACCGGCTTGTTCTTTTCTTTTGAGTGGCCACGTATCATTCTAAAATCAGGCATGGGGAGCGTTTGGGTGAGCTGTCTGGTCAGTAGCCCTGTCGGGCCTCTAGGGCTCACAGGAGTTTAACACTGCTCAGCAATGAGAAGAGTCAGAGAGGGATCCCCATTCCCTCCTGGGATCCCCATTCCCTCCTGGGATCCCCATTCCCTCCTGACCTTCAGCAGCAAATAGAACAGGTTCTCCAAGGCCCCCAGGGGATCCCACACAGCGAGCTGCTGACTGCTGATGCTGTCCAACTGTGGATTCTTTGGAAGATTCCTTGGAAGAGCGGGCAGGTGGCTGAGCTGTGGGCCATTTTCCCAGCTGCACAATTCTGGAATTGTGGACTCTGAAGAAAGACTCCCCACGGTACTAGGGATTGAACCCAAGGGCATTCAACCTCTGGACTACACTCCCAGCCCTTCTTATTTTTTATTTTGAAACAGGATCTTGCGAATTTGCTGAGGCTGGCCTTGAATCTGCGATCTTCCTGTCTCAGTCTCCCAAGTACTGGGATTACACACAGCAAGTACCACCACACACAGCAAGAAAGTTCATTATTGACAGGAATGTCTTCTCTACCATCACTGAAGTGGCACCGTTGCTCCTCGCCCTCACCGGGCAGCTTTGACCTGCAGCCCCTGACCTTTCCTATGTCTGGGTAGGAAATCACCCTGTCTGGAGGGAGAACAGTTCTGAGTCATTCTCTGTCTTCCTCCCCAGCTGCTGCAAGTTCATTTCTTTTTACTTTCCCTCTCCCAAGATAAAAGATTCCAGAGCCCGTGAAGAGAAAAGGTGGTGTGTGGAAGTCTTTTGAGTGGAGACATTTTGTTGTGAGCTGTTCAGGAAATATCAGTTGCTTTCCTGGTTCTCAGAGCCCAGAGGTGACAGGACTGTAGTGGCACTTTGGATTTGGGGCTGATAAAACTGTTTTTTTTTGTTTTTTTTTTTGTTTTTGGTAAAACACTGGAATCCTCTGTGATTATCAACTGGGAAATTCATGGGAGTGATTATCTGTAGAGGAAGAAGACAAAATGGACTTTGTGACAGTCAAGCGACCGCTGGTTGTCAAACACTCACTTGGAGAGCATTTGCTCCTGCCGCTGAGTGTCGCTGCTATTAGCCACTTAATCCCTGTGAGAGGCCATGCTCTGGGTCACCCCCCATTTTAGAGATAAAGTGCAGCCCTGCTTTTCTCCTGTTGTGACCTCAGCGCGGGCAGCAAAGCATTGCTTTGACTCCAGCGAGCAGACCTCTGCTCTCGAGGCCTTTGAAGCTTGAAGCGAAATGGCTTCTTGACGTCATGTGAGATGCAAGCTTATAGGAACGAATACTTTTGGAAGAACTAAAGGAGATGACAAAGCTGTCATTGCAGATGTCAGGCCCCTCTCTCTGAGTTTCCATGCCCCCTCCCCTCCCTCTTTCTTCTCCCTCACCCCTGCATGCCCCACTGGAATCATTTGGTGTTCACCTGGCTGGGGAGAGAACAGTTGTGAAATTCTGGAATTGCAGCAGAAGCCTGAAGACGTGGAAAATGCAGAGTTCTTGCCTGGTCTGTCCTGTCTCCTGCCAGTGCAGCCTGACGGAGCCATGGGCGTGCTGATGCCGGATGTAATCCAACTAAATCAATCTCTAAGAACATAAAATCAAATAAAAGCACCCTTGCATTTTCCTTTTGTTTTCTGCACAAAAGCCACTCTCAGTATGTGATTGGTGTCAGATGCAATAATCCAGAATAAATCTCCAGGAAGAGAAGTGCATCTGAGCGGAGAGCGATCACTCCTTCCCGGTTTCCCTTCCCTCCCTGCATTTTACATTGGGTGAGTCACTGGTGTGGCTGCCCACAGCTCCTGCTGGTGGGCCAGGATGGTGAGTGGAGGTCACGGGCTCTCCGAGGCCTGGGCTTGCTGACAGATCTGCACAGGTCATTGAGCTCCGGTTGGGGGGAGTTTTGAGTTTTTGCTCTCTGGGGGCTGTGCCCATTCTAGTGGAGGGTCAGAAGAAGACCACACCTTTGGTTCTGGGTGTCTGCAACGGCCTAGGCCTCTCCAGAGGATCCAGGGAGCATGTTCTTGCCAAGTGCATCTACTGTGAAGTCTGGAAGCACTTAGGTCATTCGGATTCTTTGGGCAGATGAAACTTGACGATTCTGGGATGGCCCTCTCATGCTGCCCATCTTAGAACACCTGCTCATTCTTAGGTGAAGGGCAGTGTAACATGGGTGTGGGAGAATATGGTGGGGCATTTACCAAACCAAGTTTTCAGAAGGCCCTTTTATTTTATTTTATTTATTTATTTATTTATTTATTTATTATTTATTGGTGCTGGGGATTGAACCCAGGGGCATTCTACCTCCGAGCTACACCCCCAGTCCTTTTTTTTTTAAATTCTTTATTTATTTTTTTATTTTTTTTGCGGTACCGGGGATTGAACCCAGGGGCATTCTACCTCCGAGCTACACCCCTGGCCCTATTTTTTATACTTTATTTTGAAACCAGGTCTCACGAAGTTGCGGAGGG
>PVJS01010417.1:0-48037 GCA_004027185.1 Glis glis | reverse complement strand
CCAAAAAAAAAAAAAAAAAAAAAGAGAGAGAGAATAAAAAATAGGGCTGGGGGTGTAGCTTGGAGGTAGAATGCCCCTGGGCTCAATCCCTAGTACCACACACAAACACACACAAAAAAGAATATATGTGGGCAAATAAAAAAGAGTTGTTAAAATGCTTTTTATAAATAATAGATTATTTAAAGCAAAATTAATACAAACTATTGTGGAGATTATGAACATACAGAAGTAAATGTGTGAAAACAGTGGTGCAAAGGATGGAAAGGAAGAAATGACAATGTTCTACTGCAAGGTGTTTACAAGGTACAATATACTTCAAAGATAGTCTGAAATTTTTGGAGTCCTTATTATAAACTCGAGGATAATCACTATATGAGAAAATGTTTGCATATTACAATTATTTATATTTGTGAAATGGTTGTTTTAAAAATGGAGTGAACTAGGAATTTATAGACTACTGAGGTTGAGGTAATAAAGGATGCTGTATGAAACCATAAAGTGTTATGAAATGAAGCCAAAATTGCTAACAACTCAATTTCTGATGTTTGTATATTAGATTTTAATCAGAAATATGAAATGAAAGATGGTTTGAATGTGTTAGTTATCATATGAAAACAAGGGTAGGCCAGGTAGGTAAATCTTGATCCACCCATAATCCTTTCTGCACACCTTAATCTCTGCTTTCCCAAGTATTTGTCTGTTTCTTATTCTTTTTCTTCTAATGAACTGAATGCTTTCAGGCATAAACTCCATGTTTTATTGTTACATCTTTAACTACTAATACAGAGGTTGGTTCCAAAATATTCAGTTAGTGCTTTCTAAAATATTGAGAGGTCTGGGTATTAAAACTTTGGATACCAAGCTGAGGAATGTATACTTATTGTGTAGGAAAGGGAAATCACTGGAAGTTCTTGTGTAAGTGATAGACTTATGCTTTTAAAAAAAGAATGAGATGACAAAGGTAGATGGGGTAGCCTGAGGAAAGACAGAAAGAAGTGAGAGTTATCCTAGAAGGTAGGAGGAGAAGTGATTAGGGCTTGGATTAGGTTGCAGCAGTAGAAGGAAAAAAGGAAGACTATATGAAATGTGAAAATAGAACCTACATGACTTTGTGTCAAACTGTTTATAGACAGGAAGAAAAAGGAAGCTGATTTTATAATTTTGAGTCTAGGGAATGGTGGCATTATTAATAGAAACAGAAAAGTTAGAAGAAAGAGCTAATTTGGGGAGGGATGCCAAGTTCAGTTAAGGTATTGCTGGGACGTAAAAATGGAAATGTTAAGAAGCTAGAAATAAGTCTGGAATGCAGATGTCAAGGTTAACGATTTAGATTTGAAAGTGAACTCCACATAGAGATGAGAAGTGTGAAGCAAAGAAACAGAAGATAATAAACAGGAATGAAGGTGGACATCTTTATAAAAATAATAAAAACCTTATAGCCATAAAATTATATTAAAAGTAGTGAGAAGGACCTAAGAACCAGGAGAGTGATGCCTGAAAGCTGGGAAGAGATGTAGAGGTTACAAGAAGAAGGAAGGGGATGCCATCAAATGCTACCAAGATCTGAGGATACTGAGAACTGAGTATAGGCTGTGGATATTTATTTAGAAGGAAGATGCTAATAAGTTTTTAAAATATAGTTTCAGTACAGCAGTTAGAGTATATGGTCCATTTCCTGGGGATTCTATAGTTGAAGAAACAATATAGAGCAATGACAAGTTAGGGCCAAGTGTCACAGTTGCACATGCTAGCTGCTGACGCCATCCTGGGTGGTAGTGACACAAAGATGAGGAACACAGATGTGATCTCTGCGCTTGTACAGCCTAGAGACCCTACCGGTTCCCAGGTATATCACATCCAAATTTATTATGCAGTGATTAATATGCAAAGTGGTATGAACAAGATGTTAAATGGACAAAGGGTATGGGTGGTGCTTTGAGAGGACAGGGTGGAAGCCTCTATAGGTAATAGGACAGCAGAAAAGGAAATCATATTTTGGCAAAAATGAATGATATTTTACCATTTGCTGTTATTAACCAAAATTTCAAATGTGGATTCCTATATATTGTGGAAAAGTTTCTATCATAATTGATGAAAATGTTTACCTCTTGGAATGCCAGTCACAATAGTGAATTAGCTAGTGTAGATATGTGCATCACATCATTTAATTTCTATAATATTTGCAGAATGGAATATATTTGCAGAGAAGGAACCCTACGATTATTCTATTTTTTAAATTTTACTAAATGATGTATTATTACCATAGACAATGGTCATAGGAGAAAAAAGTGACTTGGTTTGTTTGATGGTCCCATAATGTTTTATCTATTTTTGAATAATTTTCTATTTCACTGTAAAAGATTGCTACATATGCTCATCATAAAATTACAGAAATTTAAACACATCTTATTAGAGATAAAATGGTTTTACCGTATCATTATACAACATAAGAAATGGATTCACTGACTAAATATTACCAGTTTGTGATTATATACATACTTCGAAATCACAAAGAAGGTCCTGGAAAGCAGTTGAATTTGGAATAATGGAGGTCTCATGCCCACTATCAACAGTTCCCACCAAGGAAAAAGTTAGATGGAGGATGTGGCTGTTAAGAAGGGAACGTTTCTTCTTAAGCAGCATTGCCAGCAACTGTTAAGAAAGTAACACCAAATAATTGTTGATAAATCATCACTCTATACACATATGCGTGAGCAAGAAAATACTATGTAAAGCAGTTCTTGAGATGTATGCACCAATTTTATCCTGTTAAATAACAATGAAAAAAATCTGAACAAGTACTCCTATCACTTTTTAAAAAAATTCATTTAAAAAAATCCCCTTTTATATTAACCCTTTCAATTCCCATATAAATCTTTAAATAGTCGCTGCTATCATGGGCATACAATTTTCTATTCTTTTTCTCTACTAAAAAGCATTTTTCTTTTGCAACATAGTCTTTATAATTACAACCATAAAAGGCTGGATGATATTCTATGGGATGGTTATAGTACAATTAGTCATTCTCATACAGTTGGTACACTTAGATTGTTCCTATTTTTTCACGGTGAAAAATGCTGCAATAATCATTTTCAAAGTGTTGCAAAACAAGATGCTTATTAAAATAAAGTGTAATTAAATCTACATAACTCAGTATAGTAAACAGTATATTTACTTCCAACTAACTAATTGCTAAAGTTGTAGAAGGCAAATGCCTATTTCAACCATAATAGAGGGATTTAATCTTGCTCCAAATATGTGTTTCAAATTACTTCTTACAAGCAATTTTCTGCCTAAATCCGGTACAGACTCTGTATAAAGAATGCTGCATATTTTTAATTTCACATGGGTTTTCAGGAATAGCAATGGCGCACTCATTCTGTAGTGGCTTCACATCTCCTGGGTAAGTGAGGGAGGTGAAAGATGACGGGGTGTGAGGGGAAAGGGAGACACCAGGAAAATGGGGAGAGGCTGGATCTATCACTCATCTGGCAGCCTCTCCAGCAGGGTTCATATGACCCTATTACATCTCATCCCCATTTTCAGAAAGAAAAACATCATCCACCCAGGCAAACTGTTGACCTGAAAATACAGTTGGCTCTGCATATCTATGGGTTCTACATCCACAGATTCAATCAAGCTTGTGTCAAAAAATTCAGAAAAAAATCATGTACAGACTTTTTTGTCATTATCCCCTAAACAATACAGTATTAACAACTATTTAGATAGCATTTACATTGTATTAGGTATTATAAGTAACCCAGAGATTATTTAAAGCATACAGGAGGATGTACACAGGCTACAAGAAAAAGCTATGGCATTTTATGAGACTTGAGCATTCACAAACTTTGGTATCTAATGGTGGGGGGGGCGGGGGAGGTTTGAGGTTTGGGAACCAATCCCCCATGGATAGCAAGGAAAAACTGCATATACAAATTTATCAAAACTATATTGAAAAAAATGTAGCCTAATTTAAAGATGTAGAAAGTAAGATTGGATGAGAAGGGAGAAAAGGATAAACCGAAATAAAGAAAACAACTCATATTCTCATTTGACATACATTACTTTCAATAAAAACTACCAGCTTTTTAAATTTATGTGGCCAATATAAATCTTCCAGCGTTGGAGAAATAAGAGCAACACAAAACAGAATATTCTTTGAAGTGAAGTGAAGGGAAGCAAAGCTTTTATGGCTACAAACCTGGTAGCCCTTGATTCTTTCCATTTCTTTGCTGGCTAGTGGGTTGCTCTTGACCACACAAACCAGGGCTTTGACCGCTGCATATAACCCTTCCACATCCGAGGCCATGGCCACTAGGCCCAGGATGGCGGCAGCTCCACCAATGTACTGCAAAGTAGTGGCAACAGGCTTAGGGACAAATGTTCTTACTCCTGATTAAAAGACAGTGAAAAACAATTAAAATAAATTCCCCATGTGAACAAAAACTGAATAAATCATCTTAAGTAGACTGTGAATATAAATTTTATTTTATTTTTTTTAAAAAAGACTTCTGTCCTAAAAATAAAACTCTGCAAAAACCCCTCCTAGGTTCTTTGGGCAACACACTTAGGGAAATGCTGTGAATTGGGGAAGGGGTCACAGAAGCCACCCTGGAGGGGATAAAGTACTCCCTACAGATCAGCCAAGGAAAGCACATTACAATCATTATTCAAGGCTTCTCTTCAGACAGTAATCCAAATAACAGTACATTACTGACTCCAGGAGAGCATAACTGTGAAAACACAGTCCTGAAACTGTGTCTATTAGAAAAAAGCTTACACACACCCCTACCCCTATATTGCTAACATTTTTTTAAAAGTGACATTGTTTGAATGTCACTTGGCTACTGATCAGGATGGAGTTTTTTCTTGTTGTTTTTGTTTTTTCCTATGCTGGAGATTGAACCCAGGGGTATCTACCTCCAAGCTACACCCCCAGCCATTTTTATTTTGAAACAGGGTATCATTAAGTTGCTGAGGCTAGTTTCAAACCTCTGATCCTCCTATCTCAGTCTCCCAAATTCTGGGATTACAGGCATGCACAACCATGCCTGGCCAGGATAGAGTTTTGAAAATATAGAACTAGTTGGGCATGGTTGGGCCCTTGCCTATAGTCCCAGCTACTTGAGCCCAGAAGTTCAAAACCAGCGTAAGCAACATAGCAGGACCCTGCCTCAAAAGAGCAACAACAACAAAAACATACCTACATAATTAATATGTATTTTATATTTTGATTGCTTTGCAGCATTTACAATATTTTCATATATCATGGCACTAGATTTTGAAAACTATTTCTAAGGTAATGAGGACCGGTATTATTAGTCCATAGTGAGAAAACTGAAGTTCGTAACATTTAAATGTCTGGCCTAATAACACAGTGACAGACTAGGAACTCCAACCTAAACCTGCGAACTCTTCATTCACTCACTGCGTTCCGCTATATCCCATGCCGCTGTATTTTTGAAATGGACATAGGGAAGTGCTCAGTAAATATTTGTTGAATTGAATAGGGGAAAACTACCATGTGTTTTAGTATAAAGAAAACTGTTTTATCAATGTAATATTATCAAAAAAGAAAAACAACATTAAGATTTGTGCACATCACTGGGACATTAAAAATTGCCAAGAACTGATAACCATCCTTGCTGATAGGATTTGAACTAGCACTACACTAACTTTTGATTAATCTAAAAATGAACCAATATTATGTATTGATTTGTACATTAAAATAAATAATCACTGGCTCTGAATTTTGGATGGCCTGACTGGATTATGTCTCCAGATGCTACCTGATCTAAAAAGTGAACTATTGTTAAGCATTATATAAACCCTGCAGAATGTCTACCGGCTCTTAACTTTTATTACAATTAGCTTCACAGAGCTTAGACCCAGAAGCCCACTTCTAAATTAATAGAAGAACTCATGGGTAAAACCACTGCTAAACCAAATCATAAAACGACCAACGTTGTTTGGATTTTTTGTATTGGTGTTGCAGTGCTGGGGATCAAACCTTGGGCCTCATGCATGCTAGGCAAGCGCTCCACCACTGAGCTACACCCCCAGCCCTAATAGTTCAGAATTTCATTTGTCCTCACATGTCATTTGAAATTTACTGAAAAATTACACAGAAGCATGGAGTCAGTGTTCATCAGTGCTGACAAGAGGGAAAAAGTTGAAGACATTTTATGAAAGGTTATGGTTTTTAAAGTTGACTGGAGTGTGAGAATGTTACATTAATCTCTAAATATTACAAAAGTATTACAGGTCAAGCATTCTAAAACAGGAATTTAAATATCACTCTGCAAGACAAGAAAGTGGATGCCAATGTAAAGGCAAAGGAAGATGTTTGGAACAATAAAGATAACTTTACTCACCCAAGTATCCAATCAGAGTTGCCCCAATTGTCCGTGCAGGTCCATTAAGATGCCCTGCTGAATTGTGTATCAACTTCACAGGAGTGGCATTCTCATGGGAGGAAATGCCTAACTGAAGAGGAGGAAAGTAAAATAATGTGATTATAGAAGAACAGCCTGACTGTTTTGATTACGAAAGAAACAAACTGTATGACTGTTAACATTTCCTTTCTCTCCCCTTTTATCAGAATATTTTTTAAATGAGCATTCAGCCGGGTGTAGTGGCGCATGCCTCTAATCCCAGTACTCAGGAGACTGTGACAGGAGGATCACAAGTTTAAGCCTAGCCTCATCAACTTAGCAAGACCATGTTTCAAAATAAAAACTTAAAAGGGCTGGGGATGTAGCTCAGAAGTGGAATGCCCCTGGGCTCAATCCCGAGTACCAAAAGAAAAAAAAGTTAAAAATAAGCATTCATTCTTTTGAATGTACAAACTCTGCCAAAGTGTGGAAACTCTTCAAAAGTAAGTTAAATACAATCTATTAAGAGAAGATGCAATCTACTAAGAGAAAGTGGCTAAGGGATCTTAGGACACAGCTTCAGGGGTCTTTCTGAATGATGCTCTGACATGGTCTGTAGGTTGTCATTATTCAGTGCCTCATATAGTTCTGAGCAAGGAATATAATATTAGCTTCACTCCAGACCCAAGTAAACATCATTCATATGAATTACCCAAGGGCTTAAAAATAAAATATGCATACATAAAATATCACATTACTTTATGTAGGCAGGTACACACACACACACACATACACACAGGATTTTCCACCAGAATATAAGAAACATAAAGGCAGATATTTACTTTTTTCTATTGTTCTTTCCAGAACAGAATTGTACCTGGCACATAGTTGGTGACCGATTAAAAAAAAGATGCTGAGTGATAGCCTTAAAAATAGCAATTGTTTGGCTGGGGATATGGCTCAGTTAGAACAGCCTGAGCTGTTGAGCACTTGCATAGCATGCACCGTTTTATATAGAGATATAAAATGAACCAGTTATTAAAAATATTTTCTTTAGTTCAGCTTCAGTTTCCAATATAAATATGAGAATTAATACAAATTATGTACTCAGAAATTCTCACTTTTCCAAATTAAACTAAATATCTAAATATAATTTTGGCCTAAATTAGGAGCCAGATAAACCAAATATAAACAATACATGAGGGAGACAATATGAAATAGTCTGAAATATGCTAATTGGAGTCTAAGAATAAAAAAAGGAAAAGACAGCATGCAGGAATAATTACTGAAAATTCCTCAATTTACAATTCAAGAGCTTCACTGAATTCCAACCATGACAGAAGGTTTTCAAAAAGTCTAGGTATATCATATTCAAATTGCTGAAGACCAACGATAGAAGAAAATTTTGAAGGCAGCCAGGGAAAAATAAGTTGAAATACTTGCATCAGAAATTAGAGGACAAGAAGACAATGGAAGCAGAACATTTGAACTCTTAATAGAAAAATACGCTGTCACTGCAAAATACTATATCTAGAAAAATCTATCCTTTAATTATGAAGACTGCACTATTCCTCTATTGCTACAGAATCAAATTACCAGCAAGTTAGTGAGTTAATACAAATTTATTATATTACAGGTCTGAAGGCTGCAAGTTAAAAAATGGATTTCAGTGGGCTAAAATCAAGGAACTGGCAGGGCTACCTTCCTTTTGGTGGCTCTAGAAGAGAATTCAATTCTTACCTTTTTTAGGCCACCTGCATTCTTTGGTTAATGGCCCATCTTCGTTTTCAAAGCCACAAAGGTAGGTTGAGTCCTCTTATCACATAGAATCACTCTGACTTATTGTTCTACCTTGGTCTTAAATTTATAGGGACCCTTGTAATTCAACTGTATCCATCTGGATGTCTAGGATAATTTTCCTATTTTAAGGTCCCTCAGTAACTTCAATTCTATATGCAACCTAAATCCCCTTTCTCCATAGACGGTAATATTCATAGGCTCCAGGAATTAGGAGATGGCTGCATTCTGGGCCTAAATATATTAAATATATTAAAATGTTAAATAAATAAGTTTCAAGTAAAAAATAAAATTAATAGAATAAAAAAATAAGGCCATGAGAGGTACTGTTTTTAGCAACCACTCAGAAAGAAGCTTTAAAGTATCTTCCCAGGGAGAAAGAGCCTTCATTACTGGGCAGTCATGCTGCTTACTTGTTTAGCAATGGCTTTGCTGTCCAACTTGTTATATGCTTTCCGGATTCTTGCCACTGTCAGGGACGACACAGAGAGTGCATAGAGGCCAAATGATACCTTTTCCTCTGGAACTAATGACACAGGAGATGGGATAACACCTTCGGATTTTGCATCTTTACCTACAAAAGACGGATCATTTTTTTCCAAAGCATCAGTCATTCTCCCTATCCTAACTCAACTTTTTAAAATTCTTACTATCATTTTTAAGTGGGTGGACTTGAAAATCTTTTCAAGTAAAATAAGGAAGTTAAACTTAAAAACCATTTTACTTAATTTTCAGCTCTTCATTTTTTTCTTTAATTAGAAAATAGGAAAAACTATCTAGGCATAGAGTTTTACATTTCAAGATTTATTCTTAAAATACACTTTCCATATAGTATAATGTAAAGGAAGAAAAAATTCTGTATTCTAACAAATGGTAAAACACTTCCCCCTAAGTTCAAAAGAAAAGGGGAAAGAAAATGAGTGGAATGCCTGTGAGCCTTGCAGCACTAGGTCTTCCCCCCCAGCAGCAGCCTCACATCTGCCTCACCACACGCCTCTGGACAGCACAGCAGAGTAGTGAAGAGCACATGCTTTGGCGCTAGATGGCCTGAGTTGGAATCTTGCCTTCTCTCTTAAAAGCTGGGTGCCCTAAATATCTCTGTGCCTCAGTTTCCTCCTCTGCTAAGAGATGATAATGATAGAATCCAACTCACAGTGCTTTGAGAAGAATAAATGAGCTCAGGACAAACATGTCCTTCACGTGTATTACCTTATTAAGGACATGGTACACACTCAACAAGTGTCAGCTTTTATTAGATACTATATAAATCAAGAAGATGAATAAAAAGACAGATTACTTAGTCATAGCTTTTATTACCATTTACAATATATTTGTCCTAACTCTTCTGATGTTGGTAGAACCAGAACAAGGGAAAGGAAGACATCACTTAGAAAGGGTCCGAAAGAGCTGGGCATGGTGGTGCACCCTTATAATCCCAGTATTTGGGAGGCTGAGATAGGAGGATCACAGGTTCGCGGCCAGCCTCGGCTACTTAGTGAGTCCCTCCACAACTTAGTGAGACCCTGTTTCAAAATAAAGAATAAAAAATAGGGCTGGGAGTGTAGCTCGGAGGTAGAATGCCCCTGAGTTCAATCCCCAGGACCACAAAAAAAAGAAAGGGTCCGACCAAGTAATTTCAGCATAACACAATTCTTTGATTCTATATTTCTTTTGAGAGAAAGGGGAACAAAACATGGACTACAGAAGTAAAGGGGCAGGAAAGATGATGTTAATTGGTCTAATCTGTAAAATATGTGTGTGTGTTTACTGGATCCATTTGCTCTTCCTCCAACAAGAGTATCTATACTTTAAACTGCTTCATGTAATAGGGGAAAAGTATAGGAAGAGAACAGGGTTGAGGTTAGACTTGTAGGGCGCATAAGACATCTTTGAGCCCATAAGAGAAACTGGAAAATTAGTGATAATGTACAAAATTAGTGATAATGACAAAAAATCAGGAAAATGCAGTATGATTAGAGGAGGAGAGCATTTTGAATAGGAGTGGTCAGCAGTATGATGTTGAAGAAAATTAGAAGAGAAGGCACCTTTCCTAAATAAACATATGTATATAGCCTCACATACACACATGCGTCCATCTTCCATGAGTTCAGCTTCACACAACTTCAACCACTAAGAATGAGTTACTCACATGGCATACAAACAGCCTGAAAGCTTCCAACATAATTTGGTCCAAGTTCATAAATAGTAGTAATATTCGAAGGAGGTAAAACTTCTTCTAGAAAATGGGTGGGTCCCAGGCGCCAAACCAATGAAGCAATCTGGCGTTGTGCAGGTGGAGTACCGATGTAGGCATAGACTGTGCTCACCACAGGGGGATTTACAGAGCCTGAACCCCCAGGAGTACTGTGAACATAATGAAGCTATAGAGAAGACAAAAACAAAGGTGTGAGAAGTGGAACAACATTTTCACCAGGAAACTAACCACTTTAACATATATATACATGTAGACGTGTGTGTGTGTGTGTGTGTGTGTGTGTGTGTGTGTGTGTTTGCAAATTTCTTTTTTTTGGGGGGGTATTGGAGATTAAACCCAAGACCCACACCCCCAGGCCTTTTTATTTTGAAATAGGGTTTCACTAAATTGCTGAGGCTGGCCTCAAACCTGTGATCCTTCTGTCTCAGCTTCCCAAACTTAGAAGCATGTATAATTTCATTATCCCAAGGTCACCCAACTTTAAAAATGTACAAAAACTGTCAGATCAGGTTGAGAAACTAAGGGCAGGGCAAGATTTTGAGATCTGTAACTGTGCACCAGATATAGCAATTGAAAAACGTTAACAAATTTTCAAGGTAAACTATGTTAGAAATGGCAATAATTATATATAGAGATGTCTATATGCCTGATTGTTCTGCATATCAAATTAATGACGCTTCTCTGAAAATTTAGGGTTGATATAAAAAAAGAAAGCTTCCTACTGTGGAATTGAGGTAGTATTAAAATTAGTTATGTTACTTTTAATGTGAGTATGCTAATTAAAATTATTGATGAAAAGTGTTTTATAGAGCTAAAGTATTAATGAAGTCTCTATATTATAATATATATATGTTCACATTTTAATCTCCATGTAAAATACTAACCATTGTTGACTGACATTCTCAAAGTTCAAATTATACTTTTGCTTGCCAATTCACTTATAATAAATATATAATTTGGTAGGGCAATTAAGTTGCTTCTTATACAGACAGCTTTCATCATTTAATGGAATGAGGGACATTTCCATTGACTGTTTTGTCATTAATCATCCCAGCTTTAGATTGACCTATTAGACTATATATTAATGAACAGTCCCTGATAATGCTCATAATATGATTGTGAAGACCAACATGTGAACTTATTTGACTTCACAAGACTGTGACTACTCACAGGGACAGTGATGATGATGATGTAAATATAAATATAAATAACTCTCCTACCCCTCAACTCTAGAAGCTGAGGTCATTTTTATTTTCAATGATGTATAAAACAAAAAGCAACCTACTAGAGAATCTATTAATTCATCTCAAATGTAATCATGTATACAAAGAAATTAACAACTCCTTCCATAGAATGCATTGTAGGATTTATTATAATGGAACACAATTTTATAATAAAACATTATCACAAGGAAGAAAATGTATTCATAGAAGCTGCTGTTTTCATACAAAAGAACAAACTGACTTGGTCATTTTTTCAAGTGATTATACTCTAAGATGAACACTAACTTTTTGAATTTGAAGAATTGAGAGCTGGCTAGCTGAGTTCTAGAAAAAATAACTACAGGTTGAGAACTCCTTATCCAAAATGTATGATATTAGAAGTATTTCAGATTTTGGAGTTTTTCATATTTTGAAATATCAGCATATAATTTACTGGTTTAGCATTTTTAATCCAAGAATCTGAAGTGTGAAATGCTATGAATTGTGAAACTTTTTGAGGTATCATGTTGGCACTCAAGAAATTTTGGATTTTGGAGCATTTCAGACTTTTGGATTAGGGATGTTCAACCTGTGGCAACATTCATCCTGATTCAGAAAAATGGAGCATCACCTGATTTTTTGCTCATTATTTCAACTTTCTTCTAAATATGATAATACAGTTATCTAGAGGATTGTTGATGTACACCTACAATTATTATCAGGGACTACTCTGGGTGATCAAAACCAAGGGGGGGGAATTTCAGCTCTAAAGAAATATAATCTTTTGGACTAAAGTAGAATGGCACCAATGAAGTGACAAAATAGTGTATACAAAGTTTATTTAGGCATCCTTCAACTCGTGTCTCTATTGTGAAAAAGAAGTTAGCAGTCTGGCTGAAGGGCTGACATAGTACCTTATGACCCCTCCTTCCATTCTATTCTTCTTTAATAAGGTGATATGAATTAGTCAGCATCACAACCCTAAACATATTTTTCAAATGAATACTGAAGTCCAACTTAAAATTAAGATAGTGTAATTTTTAAAAAAATATAGCAGTCTTAAAATAATTCTGTAACAAATATCCCCCCACCCCCTTTCAAGCTATCTGGCAAAGCTGGTGTACTGGCAAGAGTAATATGCTTACCTTCACGGTGTTAACAAGCTGTCCGTCAATATAGAGGGCTGCCGTACTGTTCTTCAGCATGCCTTTGCTCATCACCAAAACCAGATGATGCCACTGTCCCTCCACTATAAGCTCTCCACATCGAAAGCGAGCACAGCATGGGAGAATCTCATAAAAAGAGGACTCTTCACTAAAATCATCAACTAAAATAATGGGAGGAAGATGTATAAAACTTTTGCCAATATCCTTCCTATTCTGATAATGATTTATATCTAGATCAGCAAGTTCTGACTTTAAAACAAATAAAATGATGCAAATAAAGATGCCCTGTTCATTTGATACCCTTATCTGTAGTAAGAAGTCAAACCTATGTTATCTGCTTGCTTTCATCTGCTTGAGATACATATAGTTAAAATCAAAGAAAAAATAGATAATGAAATAAAATAAATACAATATAATAGAAAATAAAAGTTATGATAAATAATAAAAAGGGACTATTTGACACCCAAAACAAAAATAAACAAGTGAGATTACATCAAACTGAAAAGCCTCAGCACAGCAAAGTAAAAACAATCAACAGATTGAAAAGGCAACTTAGAGAATGAGAGAAATATGTGCAAACCATACATCTGATAAGGGGTTAGCCTCTAATATATACACAGGACTCAAATCAATAGCTAAGAAACTTATAGTTCTATTAGAAAATGGGCTAAAGACTTTAATAGACATTTCTTCTAAGAAGGCATACAAACAGCAAACAGGTATATGAACATATGTTCGACATCACTAATCATCAGGGAAATACAAATTGAAACCACAATGAGGTATCACCTCACATCTGTCAGGACAGTTACTGTCAAAAACACAAAAAATAAGTGTTGGTGAATATGTCTAGAAATTAGAACTCCTATGTACCACTGGTGAAAATGTGAAATGGTTTATCATTTTTGTCCATAACCCTAGATGTATCAAAGCTGTTTGAACATACCTTTTGTCTAGTTCATTCAGTTCGGTTCCTTTGTAAATCACCTTAAGGACTTATTTCACCTAATCCCCTGAAGGTTCATCCATATCATCACATGTTGCAGAACTCCCTTCTTTCTAAGGCTGAATGGTATTCTGTTGTATGTACATACCACATTTTCTTTATCCATTCATCTATCAACAGGAATGTTAATGTAAGATCTCATCTAGATTGTAATTTCAGTTTTGGATGAATACCCAGAAATATGATTGCTGGATTATATGATAGTTCTATTTTCAATTTGTTGAGGGACCTCCATGCTGTTTTCTATATCATTATAAGAAACCATTTCACATTAAACTTTGTTACAGTTGTTGAGAGAATAGATCCTGGCAGTACTAATGTACATGTGGTTTTTACTCTAATCATACATGGACTGTAGCAGTCCTGCAGATTACATTTAATGAAAATGATTCAGAGCTAGAATATCCTTTCCTAATTTATAGATACATCTCTAGTTCTATTAACTTTTCTTTTCTTTTTTTTTTTTTTTTGCAGTACCAGGGATTGAACCCAGGGGCATTCTACCTCCGAGCTACAGCCCTGGCCCTATTTTTTATACTTTATTTTGAAACTGGGTCTCACGAAGTTGCAGAGGGCCTCACCAAGTAGCTGAGGCTGGCCGCGAACCTGGATCCTCCGGTCTCCCACTCCTAAGTACTGGAATTACAAGCGTGCGCCACCACGCCCGGCCATATTAACTTTTCAATTAAATTCTATCCTTTCTCCAAACTCTCCATTATCATTTACTTGCTCTTTGTCTTCTCAGATCATCTATTTTGTCTCACACATTTTTATGTTTAAATAACATCTGCATGCTTAATACATGCTCGGCACTGTTTCAGGTGGCAGAGCTGTCTTGATTACAAAGATAATAACTTGTCTGTTATAGTAGGGTAGACACATGAAAGCAAAATAAAGAATTAAAATATAGAAAGTAGAGATAAGAGAAAAAGTGTTAAACAAGGGTTCTGACTGGGCATAGGGAAGAAGGGCAGTTTCAGGGCTATTAAAGAGGCATACTATGGTAAGACAGTGGAAGGGAGTAGTATTTTCAAGGTGGAAGGGGGTTGAATTTTCCAGCGGGGCTAAAAAGTGGAGATGGGGGTGTCATTTATCCAGACAAGAAAAGAGAAAGAGAGGTGAGCTTTATAAAGAAGAAATGAAGCCGAGCGTGGTGGCGCACGCTTGTAATCCCAATACTTTGGGAGGCGGAGACCGGAGGATCTCGGTACGCAGCCAGCCTCCCCCCCCCCCCCAGTGAGGCCCTCCGCAACTTTGTGAGACCCGGTTTCAAAATAAAGTATAAAAGAAAAATAGAGCCGGGGGTATAGCGCGGAGGTAGACCGCCCCTGGGTTCAATCCCCGGTACTGCAAAAAAAAAAAAAGAAGAAATGTTAGAAACTGAAATGTGTACAGGAAGATGATTCATACAGAGGCATCTAATATGAAGTTGGAAATATAAGGACCAAGCTTGAGACATAGATAAATAAAAAAAATTTGATTTCATATGGGATAAAAAGACCTAAAGCCAACACAAATTAATGACTATTTTTCCACGTAAAGACCAGAATGAATACAAAGACCAAAGGTGAAACCTGAGAGAATACTAATTTTAAGGGGAAGATGGAAGAGAAAGCCACTGAAGAAACTTTAAAAGAGAGGTCCAGGAAACTGTGAAAGAACAAGAGAGGGTACTCCAGACGCCAGACTGAAGACGGTTTAATGAGGAGGAAGAAGAAGTAAACAGGGACAAATGCCACCAAGAGGCAAAGAAAGTATGATAATGAGAATTTAATTATGTGATTAATTAATTTTTGCAGTATTGGGAATTGAACCTAAGGCCTTGATATGGTAGGCAAGTGCCCAGTCACTGAGTTACATACCCAGTCCTGATAATGATAATTTTAAAGTACTAACTATATTAATGCTTAGTTCTGTGCTAGGCACTATGAAGAATACTAAAACAAGAAGTCTTACAATCTAATTAAAAGCCAACATTCATATCCAATTAGTATTTATGTGACTCTATCAACCACATGTGAATCAATGTGATATTATTTTATTTTATTTATTTAGATAAAAGAACAAAAATAGAAGATGTTAAAAACCATACACAAATGTTTATATTATGAGAAAAACCAGTGTGTAAACTGAGATTCACATCTAATGTTATTTATGTAATTTAGGGAGATCGTCATGAATGCCTTGAGTGTGAAGTTCTATTGTAAGGGAATGGCATTACAATGTAAGGTAATGGCATGTTGGAGGGAACTGGGGTTATAAAATGGTTGTAAGTTAAGTCTTAAAGGTGAGTGATGGATAAAGTAATTGAAATGTTACTGTGACTACCACAGTGTGGAATACATGATAGGCAGGTACTCAAAGACTATGACTTCAGCAGAATTCATAGTCGATGATCATTCTTACCAACATATATCAAACAAGAAAACTGCTTCCTAGTTTCCTGCTTCTTGACAAAAGGAGATGAGTCCTTACTTGGTTCTCCCTCCACTGTTTTGTGAGTCTCACTTTATTTATTATTTATTTATCGATTTATTTATTTATTTATTTATTTATTTATTTATTTTTGTTGCTGGGGATTAAACCCAGGGAGATTCTTCCTCCAAGATACACTCCTAGCCCTTCTTAACTTTTTATTTTGAAACAGGGTCTCTAAGTTACTGAGGGTCTCGCTAAGTTGCTGAGGCTGGCCTCGAACCTGTGATCCTCCTGTCTCAACCTCCCAAGTACTGGTATGTGCCAACATGCTCAGCTTAAGTATCTTTTAAAAGAGACTTAAAATTCACTGGTAAGCAATATTCAAGATTTCATATAACTTGTTCTGTGCAATACTAATTTAAGTTGGAACAGAAGTATCAGCTGAACCTTAAAAGTGAACATTAAAATGAAGTACTATTACTTCTAGATTCAAAAGAGAAAACAGAGACAGACAAACACTGACCATAATTCTGGAGTAGTTCCTCTTTAGTGGAAACAATCAGAGACCGGTCTTTTGCTGACAGAACGATGGCGAGGCACACGTAATGCTGCTCGGAAGAATTTGCTCGGCGCACAATGGTGAGGAGTCTGACGGGGTGGTTATTAGGAGGAGAACTGAAGTGTTCAATACAAAACCAGCTGGAGTAGCTTAAGCCAGATGGAGGCGGGAAAAACCTTTCACCTAAAGTAAAACAGAAAAGTAATGGCCAAAGAGTTTGTTTTGACTCATATTTACATTTAAAAAGAGGCCAACCAAAGTCTATGAACTCTAAAGTATCTACTGGGGGAAAAAGGAGCACTATAAGCAAAAAGAAAGTAATATTTACCGGAGCCAATGCCGCTGACCACAGCCCCGTCATTAAGACATGTTGCGACTGCATTGTTTGTAGGGGCGTTATGAGGGGCCAAACTAGGCAGAAACAGGCAGCTGATAAAGAAAAGACAACACATGTATTAGAGATCAACTATTTCTTCTCTTAACACCATGGAGGTTCCACAGTGAAATAAACTGCTTGTATAGAGTGTAACTAGAGATCAACGATAACGGAATAAATCTGGATGCCTAGTGAAACACTATCTTTTAATTATCTGAAAGTATGGGACAATATACTTTAAAAGTCATTTTAAATTTAAAAAAATTTAAAAATTATGTATAATTTGCATATATTAACACACAAATATATAAACCTAATCAATGCATTAGAACAATTCTACCAGCACATAAAAATTTCCTTTGAGCCCCTTTCCACTCACTCTCTCCTCGTACCACTGGTCTGATGAGTTTTGACTATTTCCAACTATCTATTGTTTGATAATGACGCATGACAGTATTCTTAAAATACAACTAGAGTTAGATTGATGTATAAGAATTCCACAAACAGGTATACATATAAACTATCTATTATCAGTCTAATAACTAATAGATCTCACTATTAGTAAAAATAGAAAAATAACAATGAAAGAATTTGTGTTGACTCCTGTTTACATTTAAAAAGATGCCAACTAAAGCAAATAACCTTTATGATCTCGCTATGAGATCTATCAATGTTTGTGTCTATTTCGAGGCAGCTGGACTTCACAAACTTCTGAATTCTCTATGGGTTCTTTATTGCTGCTTGTGCTACTGTAGCCTTTTCTGTCAATCTCAGCTGAAGTGACATTAATTGAGTATTTATAATGTATATGATACTATTCGGGGTAATTTGAGGGACAGAATGATGAGAAAATCTAGTCAAAGAGCATTTAATTTATGTTACCTATACATTTCATTAACTATATCAGAGGTTGGCAAACTTTCAAAAAAGAGCCAGATGATAAATATTTTGTCCTCTGTGAGCCCGGCTGGTCTCCATCATGATTACTCAGGTCTGCTGCTTGAGCACCAAAGCAGTCATGGAGAATATATACATAAATGAGTATGGTTGTGTTCCAATAAGACTTCACTCACGAAAAATAAACTATGAAACTTTATTAACAAAAACAGGTTTGGCCCATGGGCATTAGCTTACTGACTCCTTTATTACATGGATTTATTTAATATAAAAAATAATTAAAAACAATTAAATGTGGAAATCTTAAAAGAGCATGCCCGAAGAATTCAAATCATTTAAAAATATACAGTGTAATATATGCCATAATATGTTTCAATCAAGGAGATATAAAAAAAATCAAGGAGATATTTGCAAAAGCATAAAATAATAGAATAAGACTACCTTGCAATTTCCTTACCCAAACCCTTCAAGGGATGTGTCAAATTCAACAAAAGCTGGAGTAACTGATGACCCATGAAGTCTGATGTCATGTGGGGTTGTCATGGAGACCAGGCACTTTACCCTGGTCAAGGGTACAGTACTTCCTTCTGCAGATTTCACCAGGCTTCTGCTTATCCGGTAGTGGTTATCTTCATGCAAGCTAAAAACATTGTCAGAACCCAGACCTTCCAGAGATGTGATCATACTATCTGTAAGTCAAAGAAAATCTCTTGGGGAAAATATCATGTAGAATTTTAAAATAACTTTACATGGCTGATTTATTTTTGAACAACACTCTTTAATTTCAATATACAAAAATTTTCTTTTTAAATTCCAGGTTCATTATCCAGGTTTAATGTATTTATATTCCATTTTAAATTTAAATAGCCTGTATTTCTTTTACTTAAAATTAAAGTCATATCCACATTGCAGAAATACTGGAAACTACAGATTACAATTAAGAATAAAATCACCAATAATCACCACTGTTAAAATGTAATCTAATTATAAACCTTGATTAATGATTTATAAACCAAGTTATATTTTATTTTCCCAAACTACTTTTTATCATTTCTCTTTCAGAAGGAAGCAAAATATTCTAGAAGTATTATATCAGAAAGAAACAGGTCTCTTTCTTATGAAAAAGTATCACCAATAAATAGCAGCAACTTCATTTCTCCAACAAAAGTATTTAAATTTAAGGATTCCTCTATGTATATAAATGGCAACAATTTCAAGAATGAGATGACAAATGTTAAGCAAACTTTCCAGGAATATATTACAAATGCAATGGAGAAAATAGTCCCTCTGAAGATGGACCATAGGAGTGCATGTATCTATTTTCCTCTTTTATGTGCTTGACATTCAGATAACCATGAAAATACTTTGATATTCTCTTGGGGAAAGGAGTTAGTTTTGTTTCAACTTTTAGCAAAAGAAATTACAACTTGATTCTAAAAAACTGTAAAATACAAAAATAACAATAACAAAAAATATATTAAGGGCTTAGGATGTAGCTCAGTGATAGAGTGCTTGCCTAGTATGTGCATGGTCCTAGGTTCAATCCTCAGTACCACCAAAAACAAACAAACCAACAAGTGAGTGAATAATAGAAAACACATAATATTAATTGATGTGAAAACTGCATTACTTTTTATTTTCCAATAAAACTGTGTTGAAAGCCAAAAGATCTTTAAGTTTCCATACACAGTATTGGTTAATCACTGGTAATAATTAGTTGGAGGAAAGATTAAGACTGAAATAATGATTGAATCTGACTTCAGAGTTCTCACTGGAAAAAAGGAGCTAATCTAGAAGATCACTACCACCTTTCAAAGCAGCCTCTCTATGTTCTAATATTCTTTGGTCTGTTTCACTAGTAATGATCATCTTAGTCTATCAAAAAAAAATGCCTGACCACCATGGCTAGTAACAAAACAAAATTATTTACGAAGTAAAAACCGAGCAAAATTCCAGAATTAACCTTGGAAAGAAATCCAGTGCAACTGGGCTCCACTGGCAACACCTTCCACACAGCTCTCGAGCGGATGGAGTCTGAAGCTTCCCCATGTTCCATGACAGAGTGGTAGGCAGTGCCTGTACTCAGCTAACTCCTTAGGTAATTTTTGTACCAGCCCAATGCAAAATCTTCTTGGAAGCTTCTCAGCAATCCTCTCACATATCTTTCTATGAAACTACCATCTACTATTTTCCTAGCAGGTCCTCTCTTCATTTCCAAAACACTGGCATTTCATTCTCTTCGTACTCATTCTTGCCATCCGACGGGAGGATGTCAATGTCCACATGAACAACCATGTGCCACCTGCCTTCTAGTTCTAGGGTTGCCTGTGTTCCTATGAGCTTCTCCACTTTACTCCAGAGCCACCTGTCTTCACTTCTTTCCCTATCAGGCCTACACTCCTTGGTGCATAACTTCAACTACTTTTATCAGTGTTTCAAACTTCCTGTCCTCCTGGTCTTCCCGAGGGGCTCTCCTACAAATCCACAGTGTGGCAATAATAATCCAATCCACCACTCCCTGACTCCACACAGTACCTTCAAAGGGAAACAAATTCTGAATCCCCTGAGAAAGAGTTATCACCCCTGAGCTCAGGTTTTCATTTCCTCTGGACCTCACACCATCACTTATCTCTCCCCGCCCTAACTGCTCCCATGTCTTTTTTCTTTCTTTTTATAAACTTCTTGAAATAAAATTCATCCCCCACATTAAAATCATCCAACAAAGGGAATGTCAAAAGTTAACTTACTTCTCATCTCCGGGTCATAACCCAGTGAACTTGATTTGTGGACTCTATATTGCTTCAGCAGTTTTTTGTCCCAGGCGCCACAATTTAAAGGACTTGCCAAACGCAAAAACTCCCTAAAGAGAAGTTATTTCTTGATTATTATGTAATTCAGAAACCAAACACACAAAAAGATAGGATTTAATGAATTATAATAGATTAGTTAAAATGAAAAGAAGCAAAGTTATAAAATATACAATGTCAATTGCATATTCAATCACCATATATCTTTCTATCTCCTACGTATTTTTCAAAATTCATTTTTTAGAAGTTAATAAAAATGCTTAAGAAAAGCACCCAACTCCAATAAGTCTAAAACCACTTATCACCTTATACCCAAACCTAGATATTTTCTTAAGCTCCACATCTCAGTGAAGTGTGCTTTGAATCTGGTCTCTTCTCCATTCCTGCTAATATCACCCATCTTGGTATTCTTAGAAGAGATTTTTTTTTTTTTTTGGTGGTACCGGGGATTGAACCCTAGGGCATTCTCCCCCTGAGCTGTACCCCCAGCCTGATTTTATTTTTTTATTTCGAAACAGGGTCTCAGCTGGGCGTAGTGGTGCATGCCTCTAATCTCAGTACTTGGGAGGACAAAATAGGAGGATAATAGGTTTGAGGTCAGCCTCAGCAAATTGGTGAGACTCTCAGCAACTCAGTGAGACCGTTTCAATAAAATGGGGCTGGGAGTATAGCCCAGAGGTAGAAGCCTCCTGGGTTCCACCCCCAGTACCACAAACAAAACAAAACAAAACAAAAAAAAAATGGTCTCACTAAATTGCTGAGGTTGGCCTCGAACCTACAATCCTCCTATCTCAGCTTTCCAAGTACTACCAGCTTGGAAAAGATTCTTCATTACCTCCTGTGACTCCAATCTTGTTCCAGTTCAATCCATTCTCCACTATAGTTAGCATCTTTCAAAATAAAAGTCTACTCAATTTCACTGTACTGCTTGAGACTCTGCAGTGGGTGTCCATTCCTGGAGATGGACAAACTCCTCAAAATGGCACGTATACAGTTCCATACCTGAGATGTTTCTACTTCAGTCTCCAACTTCCTTGTACTCATTTTTCCCCCAATCATAAATTCTACTCGAAACATACATAATTCTTCTAAGTGCTGCATTCCTTTCTTACTGTGGACCAAGGAATCTATCTTTCTCAATGCCAAGAATATTCTTTCCCCCACTTTTTTTTTTAATCTGGCTAACTACCTTCTACACTGTATTCCTTCATTTCCATTTCTTCCAAAAAGCCTCCTCTGAGCTACTCTTCCCAAAAGTCTGGGTGTAATGGTTTGGATTTAGAATATCCTCCTAGAACACATGGAAACAAGGTAGCAGTGTTGGAAGTGGGGCTTGGTTGTAATCTTCTCAGTGAATAGATCCATGGTAATGGACTTACTGGGTGGTAGGATGTGGCTGTAGAAGACGGGTCCCTGGGGGAGTGGCCTTGGGGGTTATATATGGTCCCTGGTCCCTGATTCCCTTCGGTTAATAGCTTGCTCACTCTTCACTTCTGGCCTCTCCTCTTCCCACCACCATGCTCTGAGATCCAAAGATGCCAGCCTCACATGGACTGAACCCAAAATTTCCAGGTAAATTGTAAGCAAATAAATCTGCCTCTAAATTCTGTGGTCAGTCTTTTGGATTATAGCAGTGTGAAAGTTGACTAAAACACTGGGTCAGCTGCCCTTACATAAACTTGATAACACTGCTATTATAGAATTTAATATATTAATTCCTGCCTGTCTGACTGTATTCCTTAATAGATTATACATTGTTTGAGAGCTTGAACCTTCTTTTATCTGTTTACCAATGTTTCCCCAGTAACTAGCATACAGGAGGGGTTAAAAAAATGGACAGTTTACATCTTCTGGATCAGCGTAGTACAGTAATGGACAAAGAATATTTCATATCTATAATCTGTATAAAATAAGCTGCTTCTATTCTTATCCCAGTGCTGAAAAGAGTACAAAATATTATAAAGGACTAGAATATAAAATATGTGGAGCATGTCCTTCTGGTATGTACTGCACAGAGATAACAAACTGTCCAGGAATTATACATAATAGGATTCCTTAATATCCTGTCATTTATGACATCATGTACAGAAAAAGAACACTTATCTCTACTTCCAATTCTCTGCAGCAGAAAAAAACAAAAAAGGGTAAAAAAGTCAGGTGATTTTAGCTTGTAGAGTGCTATCACCCTGTAGCTTATAATCTATGGCTCATAAATAGCAAGGTACTTGTACAATCACTTGATTTTTCTTCTGAGAATTCATTCACTGTGAGAACTGAGTATGTTGAAATAGTTGGTTTTCTTTGCTTATTCTGGTTATCTAACTATATGCATAAGTTATTTTGTTTGGCAAAATAACAGTCTTAGGTATGAGACAGTCTCTGTTTCTGTCTCTACTTTTAAAATAGACTACCGAAAAGGATCAGGAGGAAATGTCAATGCTATTTTCAAAGCTTTAGGATGAATATATCCAGAGATGATGGATGACGTGAGTAGGACGGTCTCATTAATCTTGGTATTATTAAGACCGAGCACGCTGTCTGATAAAACACTTGGACAAATGCTTACTGCGAAATTTTTCTTAATCAATCATTAGTGTGGAGTCAGTTTAAAAAATTATAAAAGCTCCTAAAAGTTTTATATGCCAGGAATACTTTAATGGCAGATAAAAATAATTTAATGAAGAGTGGCAAAGAGTCCCCAAATGATATGAACATATTTTTATAAGAAGCAACAAGATGATTTATGCATCAAATCCATTTGTTTATGTGATTTCAAGGAAAATATAGAAAAAATTTAAAAACCAGCAAGTTTCATTTCTAAAACACATAGCACTATGCCTCTTGCGTTAAAAATGGTTATTAAAAATATATGTTTTGAATGATTCACAAACTGTGATGTATCCACACTGTGGAATATTATTCAGCAATGAAAGGAAACAAACTACTGATATACATAACAACTTGCATGCATCTCAAGAGCATCATGGCAAGTGGAAAATGCCAGTCTGAAAAAGTTACATACTGTCAAGATCTTACACATATAACATTCTCAAAATCAAGGATTATGGAGATGGAGAATAGCATAGTGGTTTCCAAGGATTAGGGATGGTGGAAGATAAGGGGGTGGGTATGAAATCAAGGGGTAGCACTAAGGAGACATTTGTGACATCTTGGCTTGTGTGGTTATTACACAAATTTAAACATGGATACAGTAAGAGAGAATCATATGCATGCATGGATATATCATACTAATATCCATTTCCTGGTTTTGATACTATATTACAGTTACATAAGGTATAATCACTCCGGGGAACTGGGGGAAAGGGACAAGGAAGTTTTCTCCTCTATCTTTAAAACTTACTGTAAATAAATAATTATTTCAAAATAAAATAGTTTTAAAAGTATTTTAAAGAGTTCTTATATACAAAGAGTTCCTAAATATAAAGTAGATGTAACTCCTATACATATGAAACATGATTTTCTTTTCAAAGGAAAATGAGTTTGTTCAATTCAAGTAGAAGAAATAACCAAAAGACAAAAAGACTGCTTACTAATAAGTAGACTTGTTTCTAAGTGCTAGATTTTTGAGTATTGTGTCCATTTTTGTTGCATTTTGCTTTTGCCCACAGGGTCCATGAATGTGAGAACTCCTGAATCGTAAAGCCTCTAGGCACTGCCAATACTAACTGTGGTCTACTGGACATGAGGAAGGAGCTTACTGACCTCAGCACCATGGGCTCCAGGGCCTGAGAGGCCAACCGCTCAAACATGCGCTGGAGGGGCGGGTGCAGCGAGTGGTCCTCGTCAGCCAACGCAGCACTGCACCTCTGCAGCAGCCGTGCATGAAGACCGGCTTCACACATGATTTGCTGGTTTCTTTCTGTGTGCACCAGGGATTGTAAAATATTTGCCACAGCAAGTTGAAGGTCCAAAGCATGCTAAAGTCAACAAAGAAATCCATGCCACCACGGCATTCTTAGTGAGATAGGTGATAGTTCGTTCTACATGAAGCACACTTTTTAATATGAGATTTCTACATGCTTCAAAATACATTCAAATAAATTAAGTAAGCAACTGTCCTAGAGTGATACAGTAATTTCAGAACAGGGCCAGTAAAAAATTTCCCATTTTAATTGTGCTAGAAGAACACCCAGCTAGACTCTATTCTTTTCCATTTTGGATTACATGACTATATAACTAATAGCAGTTCTATTTTTAAACAAATGGTGGGTGTAAAGTCTTTTACATTTGTGACATTTTAGACTTTAGAGGCAATACAACATCTTAATAAAAATAGCCAACCAAATTTTAATGTATCCAGACTTTGAATGCCTTAAATCAAAAACAGCTAAACAGCCTCAGCATAGTATCTTCAGCCATTTTTCTTTCTGTATTATTCATTAACAACTTCCACCTCTGAGCAGGACTGACAAGGGCAAACAGAATTGTTCTAGAATCAGAAGTAATCATTTTGGTTGCATCTGTAACACATGAATTGTGTTCTAAAACATACACATTTATCACTCATCCTAGAAGGTAAGACTCAAAATAGAAAAATCCTATTCTTTTCTTTACCTACTTTAGTATGTGATGTGTACCAGTTCACAGCACTTTCCTTCCTCCCTGGACCCCACTCATGTAAACACAGACCTTTCCTTTCATCATTAAAGACAGGAAGGAATTAACATCTCCCAGCTTACTTCTGGCTGTGTCACTGACCCCACAGAGGCCAGGAGGTCCAGCATGGCAAGCATGGCCCCGGGATGGATGATGACAGCATCGGAACTCTGCAGAGGCGACGCTGTCACCTGGAGTTTCAGGTCAGTCACATTTTTTGCAGGGTAAACAGGGGGAGTTGAAACAGAATGGTATGCATGCCTACAAAAACAGAAAGAGGAGTTATTTAATTCCAATCACATTCTTAGTTCATTTTCTTTATCTTCTGTTGCTTTTTTCACTGATGAGTAAAAAGCCTTGTAATTTAGGGATAGGTTATAAAATATCTTATGGTTGGGCTATAAAAGAGCAATATATTAACTATCAACTCTCACTGAGTCAAAAATAGACAATTTATCAATTCTTCTTGACTCATATGTCTTTACCATTTACTCTTTGGGTTGTTTCATTGAAGAATGGCACTGGTACCAGATGTAAAGAAGAGCTGAAATGACAGTGATCTGATGCTCAAGGAAGAGGACAGACAGTTCAGGTGCTCTCTGATGAGAGATCAAGTTCAATTCATCCCTGAATGAGATTGTTTTCTTTAGAAATTGCCTGTGTGTTTTAATCCTTCCTTAGCCCTTGGGCAACACAATGAAGAACTAACAAGGTCAGAGTGGCCAACTCTATCCCCCAGTTAACTAAGGAGGCTTGGCTCAGTCTTGGCCACCTGAGGATAAATACATTAAGCGTCACAAAAGACTCACTTCAGTTTATTTGGAACTACATTTGCCTTTTGCATCTATCCCCACCACCACTGAAAACATTCATTCCAATTTCTAAAAAACTTAGAAGGCATATTTTATGCAACAATTTGCTATGAGTTAGAAAGCCGAGTATATCCTGAATGTGCATATTTCTTCTCATCAATGGTCTCCCCTTTCAATTTCATATTATTCCTATACAACTCATAAATTTTGCACATTTTGCATCTTGGCACTAAGAAACAGATGCTTGTGGCTACAGCCTATGGGAGTCCATTGTTCCAGTGAGTCGGTCTCAGCATAATTTGTCTAATGCTGAGCGCTGTCACAGAGAGCAGAGCAGTTTCAGCTCTCTGGCGAGAAAGCAGCTTGGGAAACAGACGCTTTACATCAGTGAATTAGTAGCAAAGAATTGCACTGCCATGTTTTTTTTTTTTTAAAGTACCATTCTCTTTTTAACAGAGATTCCAGGAAAGCATTCAACTTTGCTTATAAAAAGCAAATGGGCTCTCCTAGTTTATTTAAAAGTCAGTGTATCCTCTACCCATTGATGTTTTCACTCCCTGTATTTTGCTGGTTTTGTTCAGAAAGATTTAATTTCTACACTTACTAAAAAGAGATTTTTAAATGTTTATTATGAACAGGCGTCCTCTTCCTATGTTGCTTCCATTATTTTTTAAGTTTTGTGATCCATCTAGAAAAAAGGATTCATAATTTCTCTGTTGTGTAACAGGGATTCCCAACCATTGACTTCAGAAATTTTAAAAGAAGTGTTTTCATTATACACAAAAAGTAACTCAGACTTGAGAAAACCATAGATCTCAATGATGTATTTTACTGATAGGCCTTTGTTTCAAACCTATCTCAACAGCAAGAAGATACAGAGGAACCATAGCTATTTCTGAGCTAACAAATTTAACCCAGATTTGAACTTAAATGATGGCTAAACCCAGGAAGATATTTATGTCTTTGGAAACTGAACTCTTTACTAACATATAACTATTATAATAGTAAACTTCAAAAATCTTATATTAGAAAATAATATTCTCATTAAAGGAATTATGTGGTTTTACAAACCAGAAAAATACTGCAAACATTGATAAAATCTAAAACATGGTATTTATTAATTACAATTAGGTGCATTATACCAGTGGTTATACAACAGTAATTCTCACTAGTCACTTAAGTTATCACCACAGATCTTGCCACTTTTTAAATTTATGGATTATGGAAAGTTCATTAAATAGATAATTCATAAGCAAGAGCTAACCATTGACAAAGCTATGATAAAATGACATTTCGAATGTTAGTTAATTTTTATGTTAGTTACTTTTAAAAGTTATAGAAATTGCTACTTAATACTGCAACCTAAATTCTCATATGTATTTAAAACACATCTACCTCTTTTGAGAATGTTAAATATTTAAATTCTGAATCTGACTTGCATTATCAAGGGTGTAGAGGCATGGAGTAATGGATTCCATATTTGCATGGTGACTAGTACTCGCCATCTTTTCCTCCATGGCAGATCTGTTTGGTATAATTTTGATTAATTTGTGTTTAGTTTTCATTTGCTCTAACTCTGGGCCATTGTTCAGCTATAATTCTGTTCTATAATTCTTACTGAGTAATAAGTAATGAAATAGGTCATGTATTCTAGTTTTCCAAATAAGATGTTAACTAGGTCTTTTTTCCCTCAATTTAAAAAAACAGAGAAGAATCTCTAGGATATTACATGTCAGACAAGTATCACATGTTCAAAACTTCCTAGTATCTGTATGTTCCACAAGTTCCTAAAAACACAGTACAACATTAGTTTCTCCTTTTGCCAACAAAACCAACATGTTTTACCAAAAGAAAAAGATGCCCATGAGCTGATGTAATTTGTTGAGAAGTTTAGAAATAGAAATAGAACTAAAATTCTAATTTCAAGAGGTACTATATTTGAATTTGTGAAGCAAAAACATTGTTTTATTTACTCACTTATGCTTATTACTAAATAAAAAGTATATAATGGCAACGTGGAAATGTCAACATCGATGGTATTAGCAGATTAGAACTCACTCAACTAGTTTTATTGATTCAGTGGTAGTTTTCCTTTAAGTCAAAGAGGTAGTATCTCTATATCAAGTTGCACTGCAAATGATGAAAAAAATCTTTCTGACTTATATAGGCCATAAATAGCCATGCAGAAAATGCTGTTCTCCCATTGTCAACTGCCATCTAAATAATAGAAGTTCACACAAATTTTTTTTATATTCCTTTAATCTGTGGATTTCTAATTTGTGGGTGTGAGTTAATATTTGTAAAACACTGAATGTTTTAAAACATCAATTTTTAGGCCTTTGCCACTTTTTATTTGATCAATATATTTTATTATTTAATATATTTATTATATATTGTGATTTTTCTAATTTATACTATTTAGTAATTGAAATTATTTCTCTAACATTCAGAAATTCTTTGGGATTGTGAACACACATGAATCTTCAAACACAAATATCTTTTACCTCATTCATTTTAGCATAGAAAACTATACTAAGTCAATTCTAATTTATCTAGTTATGGTTTTTAGAATTAAGATCAGCTGAACTGAGGGTATGGTTCAGTGGTAGAGTGCTTGCCCTGAGGTACTAGGTTCAGATCGTAGCATGGCCACAAGAGAGAGAAGGAGAGAGAGTGAGAAGAGAGAGAAAAGAGAAAAGGGAGAGAGGAGAGGGAGAGGGAGAGGGAGAGAGAGAGAGAGAGAGAGAGAGAGAGAGAGAGAGAAAAGAGGAAAGATAAGAGAGAGACCAGAAAGGAGAGGGGAGAGAGGAGGGAGGGATACTTTGGGGTCACAAATATATGGAACAACCCCAAATTCATTTGACACTATTATGAACTATGGGCATTGTTAACTATAATGATATGCAAGCCCACACATAAATTTAAGAGAAAAAGGAAAATATGCCTTCCTTTCCACATACCTAATAAATATCACTACAGAAATATAGTTGGCCCTCAGTATTCTTTGTAAGATTGGTTCCCAGACCCCCCCTATGGATACCAAAATCCATGGACGCTGAAGTTCCTTATATAAAATGGCATAATGTTGGAATAGAACCTAAGCACATCATCCTCTAATATACTTTAAATCATCTCTAGATTATTTATGATACCTAAAACAATATAAATGCTATCAAATAGTTGCTATACTGTATTGTTCAGGGAATAACAAGTAAAAACTCCATAAATGTTCAGTACAAATATTTTCAATCTGAGGTTAGTTGAACCTATAGACACAGAAGGTTGGCTGTATGCTGAAATACAAATGTGTGGCAAACACGTTTGATATACTAACTACAACTTTATTCAAGTTTAAAAATCTAAGCAATAAAGCTGGGCATAGTGGTGCACACTTGTAATCCCAGTACTTGGGAGGCTGAGACTGTAGGATCCAGGTTCGAGGCCAGCCTCAGCTACTTAGTGAGGCCCTCTGCCACTTCGCGAGACTCTGTTTCAAAATAAAGAATAAAAAATAGGGCTGGGGGTGTAGCTCGGAGGTAGAATGCCCCTGGGTTCAATCCCTGGTACTGAAAAAAAAAAATCTGAGCAATAGTAGTTAGATTAAAATGACTTGTACTTGCTTATGAGGAAAACAGAAGGAAGGAAGGGAGGGAGGGAGGGATACTTGCTGCCAACTGCAAAGACTATGATCACTTTAAGTGCAGGTTACAAATAAAATCTTAAAAATGGGTGTTAATTATACTTTTTGTCAATCAACTGCTGTTTTTGTAAATTCATAAGTTTTATGTATGAGGTAGACAAGATCAGCTTATAGATTTATAAGAAATGGATAAAAATAAGAACCATGGTAGGGTTTACCTTTACTTTTTCAAAGTTTAGCCTTGATAAGTCACCATTACAGCTTCATATGTCAACTGACCGAACCAGATTAAGAAAATACACATTTTCTTCCACTGCTGTGAAGTTCATTTTGGAATAACAGTAAAGACCGAAGAACAATCCCCAACATTTAAAGTAAAATGAAAAAGTGGAAAGCACCTACTTCACGAGGCATTAAAGCATCATTTCTAACTATTTTTAATAAAAGATATACTTGCTGTAAAAACAAAATATATTGTTTAGACTAAAATAATAAAAACAAATGACAAAATTCTACATGTCTTTCTTAAGCTTCATAGCATGAACACATTTTATTCACATAAACATTCTTGAGGGAAAATAAAAACTTTAAAACCTAAAGAAACATAAAGAGAAATTAAATAGCCAGAAAAAAAATCAAAGTTACTAAACACAATCACCACATTAACACATAAGTAAGCACACACACACAAAAAAAAAACCCCACAAAAATAAAGACTGACTTCTCTTATAAGATCAGTACCTTTTCCTGGACAAAGCTGGTGTCCCCCAAGGAGAGGGGAGAGAAGACTCACTTGTCAGGCAAGGAGGAATCTGTTCTGCACGACTACAGACGACAAAACAGACAGGGTGGTTTAGAGAGGTTAGAAGAGAGCACCAGGTTGGCAGTTGGTTAGTTCACAAGAAATGCCAATAAAAGTTTAATAAGGAACATCCTCCATGTTCAGGAGGAACAAGGAACAAGACTGCAACACATGCACTAATGAAACAGAAAAGCATGCTAAGGCAGATGCTTATCCTATTAATGCTAACATTTAACACAATTGTTAAACACTGCAGTAGGCCCTGTTTTTGACAATGTGATCTAAAAAAGAGGTATACTAAATAGAAAACAAAAGAAGTTGAATCTGATTATACAAATTTACATAGCTTATTCCTATAATACTACATAATCCCACTTTTCCTGGAAGTTAAGAATGTTTATTAATTTTGATTTTCAAGATGGGAAAAATGGGAAACAATTTTTCTTATAATACATGGATTTTCTTATTGAACTACTAGAGACTAAAGAATACTAAGAAGCAAAAAATATCTCGACAGATATTTAAAAGTAGATATTCCATGGTAAAGAATATTAGAAGTTCTGGTTACTTACTTGGTCTATTTATGGGTAAAATATATAAACAATTCATTTTTTTATAAAAGAAAACTATGGTAACTGTTAAAAGTGATAATGCTTGGAACAGATAAATTAGCAGCATGATCACCCTTACATTATCTGCAAAGTGAGAACTTAATTGAAAATACAGTAAAGCACTGAAAATAAATGATTTTAGATAAAGTGGTTCTTCAGTGGTTCTTCCTTAGAGCCCTGGGTTTCCTCCATCACAGGATTTGGCATGCTACACTGTCATTGTTTGTGTGTTCATATGAGCAGCTAAAGGAAGAAGGACCATGGCGGTCTTGTACAGAGCTGAACCCTGACTGGCGGAATGCACAATGAGTTGGCATGCAGCAGGCTTTCATTAAGCACATATTTACTGGAGGACTGAGTAAGTGAATGACTCTTGTGCCTGATGGTTTAAGATACTTATACATCTCTTAGAGAGCTGTATTATGTTTCAGGAGTTATGAAGTGTTGAGAATGACAGGCTATCTGCCCTCTGTCTGGAAATATGTATAATAATAACCATGTTCCCCTGTTGATAACCAGTATCAGTATGTCCGGATGCATCTCATGTGTTTTGAGAGTAAAGAGGAAAAAGAGAACAATAGTTAACACCACTATTAAAGGAAACTTCATTGAAACTGTTCCACTAAGTACAATGTGAGCTAACTGAACTTGAATTTACAAATAACACACAGGCTGAAAAATTAACACTAGAGCAGTGGTAATATCCCCAAAGTGATACCCCCTCAAGCAAACTGGAGAGGAGATTCATTTGTTTTCATTTTCCTTTGGATTAACTTATAGCTCAAGTCTTAATGTTGATGTCATGCCGAATACACCCTATAATTTGGAAGGCAGAGCAGTGTCATACCTGTCAAAAGAATCTGTGGCAACTTTGTAGAGATAAATAAAGAGTTTGCTGCAGTTCCGTAAAGTGGGTGACACAGAGTCCACTGAGATCGTGTCTTCCTCTAGCAGTCTCTGAAATGGCTGTGTGTTTGAGGGGAAGACATTCATGGCGCTTATTTTTCTTAGGTCTGAGAAGCAGCCAAGAAATCGAACGGCATCTGCCAACTTCTCATACTGAATCTCTGTTTTGAAGAAATGAGAGTTGGCTGGCTCGTAGCGCATTGCTGCAGTCAGGGTGCAGAACACAGTGTGGAGAAGTTCAAACACTTGGTTCTGGTTCACTTTCTCCCAGCCATTCTTGGGGGGACAGCTCAAAGATCTTTCCATAGCAACCAGCAAGGATGTAATGTACACAAATCCTCCAACTTTCCTAAAGACTGTTCTTGAACGATGGCTTTCTCGAAGGACTGAAAGGAGGGCCTACAAGCAACAAGACACAAAAAAAACATTATTCAAATTTTTAAAAATCAAGGAAAAAGCTTCCATGCAGGAATGTCACAGGGGAACACCACTTTGTGATCATGATAACCATGTTTTTGTTATTTACCCAATAAGTACTTCTATAAAGTACATCAAATATTTTGCTAATTAAAAAATGTCATATTAAAAGCAGAAAATAATTTGAGGTAATACTATCTCACACCTATTTCTATAGAATGAGGTGATATCCAAATGCTGGATATAAATCTTTTATAAATCTTCTATAAATGTTTTCCCATGTCTTTATTTGATAATGTATCAATGAATTCAGTGATTTTACAAAGTAATTTTATTAAATAATTAAAATACGTATTCTAGCCTAATTTTAAAATATTATGAAAACTTAAAATAACCCACACATACATTTCTAGTGGTATGTATATTGTGTGTGTGTGTGTGTGTGCGTATATATATATATATAAAACTTTTCCATTCTTTAAATACCATTAAAAATGTGTGGGGCATTTTAATAAAGTTATTTTTCAAATGTAATGACTGGGAAGATTATAAATGTATATATTATATATATATAACTATTGGGAAATATATTGCTTGAGAAATTATATTTTTATTGTACACACTTATACCTTAATTTATTATTTTGAAAGACATGAAATATGCAATATCTATATATGCAAATACAATCCAAAACACAATATATCCCTTCTATTACTTTGCAACCAATAAATTTCCATTTTAATAGTATTTGGTAAGAGTTTCTGTATCTTGTCAAATATAATAAACTATTTATACTTGCAATAATAACTAATATTAACAAAAATACGTTAACATTAAAAAAAATCTTATAACCTAGCTTGGAGGTTAAATGCAAAGACTAAAGTCAGAAAGCTTGGGTTCATATTCTGACTCCAACATTATTTTACTGTACCAGTTACTCAACCTTTTTGTGGCAGTTTCCTCTTATGTAAAATGGAAACAATAATAATAATTTACTTGACAGTTAACACATCAGCAAAGTCCACCACTATCTTCAAAAAACACACTGGGGCAAAAACATGACAAGTATAGTGGTATGTTGCTTTAGTGATGGGGATACGTTACGTGGAATGATTTCACTGTTGCCTGGATGTCATGGAGCGCACTTATACAGTACTAGATGGCAAGGTCTACCACACAGGTAGGCTGTATGGTGTAGCCTACTGCTCTCAGGCTGCAAACTTGTACAGCATCTTACTGTTCTGAATAATGCAGGCAATGTAACATAATGTTAAGCATTTGTGTGTGACTATATCTAAATATAGAAAAGATGAAATAAAAATCCCTGGACTGAAGCATACTTACATGGCACATGACTGTATTATTTTCTAGTGAATGAATTCACACTGATTCAGGTAACATGTACAACACTCATATAGTTGGTTAGAAATATGACAGAGGAGCCGGGCGTGGTGGCGCATGCTTGTAATCCCAGTACTTGGGAGGCGGAGGCTGGAGGATCCGGGTTCGCGGCCAGCCTCAGCTACTTAGTGAGGCACTCTGCAACTTAGTGAGACCCGGTTTCAAAATAAAGTATATATAAAAAAAATTAGGGCTGGGGGTGTAGCTCGGAGGTACAGTGCCCCTGGGTTCAATCCCTGGTACCACAAAAAAAAAAAAAAAAAGAAATATGACATAGGTAAGAAAAAAAGTGCTTATGAATCAACCATTTCTCTAGGAAGCCCTGCTTCCTTATAATGGAAAATAGTATTTAGAAACCATGCATAAATAAACAAAGAATGTAAATTCTAATGAACTTCTCTCACTTAGATGTTATTTATATACAAGGGCAGATTCTAGCCAAAAAGGGCTATGACTCTTTTGATTGAAAGTACTATTATTTCTATCACAGAAGTTAAAAGCACAACTATGGAGAGAAACTAGATGCAATCAGATTTTGGTTCCTCTCACTGTTCCATGTATACACTTGAGCAAGTTATTTAGCCAGTCTGTGTTTGGATTTATAATCTATAATATAGGGATACTAATAGTGCTTATCTTTATTACAAGGATTAAATAAGTAAATGCCTGAACCTGTAAATGCATAGAACAGTATGTGACACATAGGAAGCAGTTAAGAAATGTTAGCTGTTGTTATAATTACACTGATTTCTGAAACCTGGAAAATTTGTTTTAAATATTATTTTATATATTATAAATTACATTTACATATATACACACACTATATATATACTTACAATATTAACTAATATTCTGTGTGTGCGTGCGTATGTGTGTGTGTGTGTGTGTGTGTGTGTATATGTGTGTGTTACTAGGGATAAAACCTCGGGGCATTTTATATTTGAGGCACACCACCAGCCCCTTTTTATTTTGAAACAGGATATACTAAGTTGCTGAGAGTCTTGCTAAATTGATGAGGCTGGCCTCAAATCTGTGATCCTGGTCTCAGTCTCCCAAGTACTGGGATTATAGGCATGCACCACCATGCCTGGTTTATTTAATATTCTTTACTTATTTATTATACCTTACTTGCATTATTAAATTCACTTGTAAGTAAATCTAAAGTAAAACACTTTAGTTTGATTCTAAAAACATCTTACATAGAAATACCATTGACAATGAAACGCTGGAGAATATGTGTGTGTAAATCTTTGTAAAGCATAATCATATTGTAGGGAGAATATGGGTATGGGTATTGAATCTGGAGTTCAGCTCTACCACTTAAAAGTTAGTTATAGAAACATATCCACATTACATGAATTTTCTAAGCCTACGTCATCTTATCTGCAAAACAGAGCACTGCTTCCTTTATAGAATTGCTTAGGAGTAAAATGATAAACACATACATAAAACTTGTAGCATACTGTCTGATATTTAGTAGAATATCTGTGTATATATGATGTCACACGTAACATTTTATTTCAAATGTATAACACTGAATGATTTCAACTAGATAGCATACATCATTTAGTACTTATTAAGATGCCACACTTGGCTGATGCACTTTTTAATTTAAGATAATTCCTATAAGCCCAGATAACACTGCAAAGGTTTATTAGCAGTTAAGTAGATAAGTACTGAAAGACATGAATGACTGGGATTTTCCAAATCCCTAATGTGTATAAAGTTGTGGGTTTTTTGATACTTTGGGATTTCTGAAATTTCTCTCTCTAACTTAAATATTCACATTTTTGGGAGTAAGAGAGTAGACACACTTAGCAAACGTACCCTTAAAATGTCAGTCTTCAGCTGCAGTTCTGTGGGCGGGGCTGAGTGCATTAAGCCCAGGAGCGTGCCCATGTCGTCATCCCCATTTGGAGAGAGCACCAGCTGCTGGATGGTCATCAGGGCGTGCTGCCGGCACTGAGGGTACTTCACTATGTTGTGTGCGCATCTCGCACCCCCAAACTCTCGGAAAATTCCTTGGAGGGAGAAAAAAAATGCAGCATGAGATACTTTAAAACATTCTGAGACAAGTCAGACAAATTAAAATCTAATTTCTTAGCCTGGCGTGGTGGTGCATGCTTGTAATCCCAGTACTTGGGAGACTGAGACACGAGGATCACAGGTTTGTAGCCAGCCTCAACTACTTAGTGAGACCCTGTCTCAAAATAAAGAATAAAAAATAGGGCTGGGGGTATAACTCAGAGGTAGAATTCCTTTGGATTCAATCCCCAGTACTGAAAAAAGAAAAATCCAATTTCTTTTGTAGGCACAGTAATTCAAAAGCATGCAAGTAAAACCTACCCAGCTATTTTTCCCTTTTAAATTACAGTGCAAAAGTTGTGCTGTGGAATGCCAGCAAATGTATATACACATTTTCTCTAGATTTTCTTAATGCAAGATTAATGCCCTGATAAATTCACCAAGTCCACATTCTCCAGATCTGGACCATTCAGAAATTTCATAGGAAGATACCAGGAGACCCGATACTGAAATCCATTTATGTAAAATGTTTTCAGATGAACAATATTCCAAATAAATGTGATTTTAAGCCAGGCGTGGTGGCACATGCTTGTAATCCCGGTACTTGGGAGGCTGAGACTGGAGGATCAGGTTTGTGGCCAGCCTCAGCTTAGTGAGGCCCTCCGCAACTTAGTGAGACCCTGTTATAAAAAAAGAATAAAAAATAGGCCTGGGGATGTAGTTCGGAAGTAGAATGTCCCTGGGTTCAATCCCTGGTACCGCCAAAAAAAAAAAAGTGATTTTAAACTGAACAGGACTTTCAAAACAGTAGCAAGAAAAGAATGAAATAAATTACCATGGGAAAAATGATAAGGAATGAAATGCACAAGAATAAAAAAGACAAACTCTATAACAGAGAACATCAGTCATTAGACTTCTCCAAAGCCTTTATGTAGATTAATTTATTTAATCCTTATCCCCTACCATATAAGTGCAAAGTCACACAGCTAGTAGTAAGTGACAAAGCAGGATTTATACCTGCATAGCCCAACTCTACAGCCTGTGCTCCTGCTCACAGGTGAGACTGTTCTCACATCAAATGTCATCCTCACTATAAAAAAATTTGACCAAGCAATGTAAATCACTAAGTAACATTTCTTCCAAGTAATTCTTCTACACTTTGTGCTTTCAGAATATCTTTGTACACCTCCATTATCATGTATATCAAACAGTCTTGCTACTATTGTTTATATGTTTCATCCCCCATGAATTTTGTCAATGAATTTTTTTTTTGGCAGTACCAGGGATTGAACTCAGGGGCATTCTACCTCCGGGCTACACCCCCAGCCTCATTTTTTTATTCTTTATTTTGAAACAGGGTCTCACTAAGTTGCAGAGGGCCTCGCTAAATAGCTGAAGCTGGCCATGAACCTGTGATCCTCCTGTCTCAGCCTCCCAAGTACTGGGATTAGAAGCGTGCACCGCCCTGCCCCGTTTACAATGAATGTTGAGTACAAAGCTGACTGTATTTTGCAATAGCAGCCACCGTCCTCTCAATTTTGTGGCTTTCTACTTGCTCACTTTATAGGAACCATATGACCTTGAAGCGAGTGTAAGTCAAACACTTAACATTTAGCACACGGAACTTTACATCCTTTGATTATGTGACGGCCATGCTTATTTACCTCCTGGTTACCAGTTATGACCCATTATGTAATCATAATGACTAATATTTTTTAAATAATTCATATAAGCAAAGCACTGTTTTAAGTGCCTAAGATCGCACAGCTAATAACATCTTTCTTAACAAGGAAAGGAAAGATGTTAAGAACTGTGTGAAAACATTTAGAGCGATGGGCTATGTATCAAGTGACTGTGTCACACAGATCAAGCTCTCTTCTTCCCTACAATAGTAAAATGGTCTAGTCCCTCCCTAGACAACTCTGCAGCACACCATCAAAAGCTAAATAGATTCTTGTTCACACATCTTTATTATGTTTCAGGGTAATTTAGTACTAAATCTAGTTAAGTGGAAATAAGGAGATTATGCTTTCCACCATAGCAAAATGTTACTACAATAACCGCTAAATTTCATCATAATCATTGTTTCCATTATATACTAAATTCATTCAATTCCAATTTGGCATTTGCCAAAATTTTATTTAAATAATTACCTATCTAATTAACTGTTTACATCTTTCTCAATTCGATTCTGATTCTCCTAGAGCAAGAATTATCTTTGCATTTCTAACACTTAGCATGGTACCTGGGACACAGTGTATTCTAAGGATGTTGAATATTGAGTTTCCTCTGCATTCAGGCAAAGAGTCATGTGTTTGTACATGGTGTTCCTTTCTTCATCCATGTCTGCCCATAACCCTTATAATACAACCCAGGCTCCCCAGTATGTCTTGAAAATTTCTCTATGATCTAAGCCCAGCCTACTCACTTTAATTCAACCACCCCCTCACTTATTCCTCTCAAGTTGTATTGACCTCATTGCCTGAAAAGTTTCTGATGTTGACTAAATTTTTTTTTTTTGCGGTACCGGGGATTGAACGCAGGGGCGTTCTACCTCCGCGCTACACCCCCGGCCCTATTTTTTTTTATACTTTATTTTGAAACCGGGTCTTACGAAGTTGCAGAGGGCCTCCCTAAGGAGAGAGAGAAAGAGAGACAGGGAGAGAGAGAGCGAGAGAGCTGAGGCTGGCCGCGAACCCGGATCCTCTGGACTCCGCCTCCCAAAGTACTGGGATTACAAGTGTGCGCCACCACGCCTGGCTTGACTAAAATTTTAATTGGTCTTTTTTTTAAAGCTAGAGTGCATTTTGTAAATACAGCTGGACTGTCTGTTAATTAGAGAGAGAAAAGATTGAAGAAAACTTAAGACCAAAGAGAAAGCAAGATATTTAATGCAATATTTTAACAAAGAAAGATTAAGTTTTATTAGAGAATAATATTTTGATATTTCCCAAGATTATAATATTATAATACTCTAACTTGTACTAGTAAGAAATTAAGAGAATCACCAGATGAAGTAAATATTTTAGGAAAAACTTAAATAAGCAAATTATTTAAACAAGGGTACATTATGTAAGTAAAAAAAATCCTTAAAAGACCACTTAAACAGAAGACACACTATAAAAAGTGATTAAAAACATTATGAGATAGTAACAATGTTATATATTTTATCACTAATATACTTCCAACAATCAAAAGTATTGCATTTTTAGGGACTTGACTGCAACACTATTGAGTCAGTTGTTTTCCCCTAAGTAACAGAAGCATTTCAGAAGCAAGAATCACTAGAGGAGTGTAACTAGAGGAAAGTTTGCTCATAGCTTTTCCAATTACCTGCATTTGTGTTTGATCCTTGAAGAAGCACTGTCAAGGTCTCCATAACCAACAGAGCCAGGTGTTTTTGGTCTTCAAAAGAACTATTATTTCTTGAGTCCCCTAAAAAAAGATCAAAGGTCCAAATCATACAAGCGATGGCTTATTTTGTCTTTATTCAGTTTTACTTTAATAATTATTTTTAATATTTATTTAACATTTACTTTCCAATAAAACAAACATTATAACATAACCTTTAAAATGGTATGTGTGTCCAACATCTGCCAGAAGTAGGCTCAAAATCAATGTTAACGGGTTTTATTCTGGTGTGGCTAGAAAGTTATAGTTACCTAACAATTAGAAAAATGAAAATGCCAACATTAAATACATCCTTTTCATTGGGGTTCCAATCAAGAAGGGAAATAGAATGCTATATTTTAATGTTCTAAAAAGAGAAAAGTTTAAGAATCGTGTGACTTATTTAACCTGTATTAACTGACATTTAATACTTAGTAATTTCGAGATACTACTGTAGTTTTATCAGATTTATTAAAAAGGTACTTAACTGATAATCCACATGTATATGTAACACCACTAAATAAATACATTTGTTCTCTATAATCAATAAAAACATTTTGAATTATCTATAACATGTTTAACTATATTAATTAATTCTAATTAATAGTTCTAATTATTTCCAGAAGCTTTTTAAAATTACCTCTTATAAGCAGAAAGTACTAGATACTAGTTAGGTGGATTACAGATGCTTTTCCACAGTTTCTACCTTACTTTTACCCTCTTTTCCACTACAATCATGTAATTCCAGGTTCCTGTTCCCGAATTTTCTAACAGAAATTGAATTGAGCAAGTTAACTTTGGGAAGTATTCACTAAAGTGTCACAATAATACACATCAGGAAGTCATCCAAGTCAATAATCAAATGAAAGGAAAAGGAACAAACAATCATCCTAAACCCCTCTGCAAAATAAGAATAAAATTATGGAAAATGCTTTACCTTGTTCATTTAGTGCCTGAGTTGGATCCTTCAAGAGGGCAGCGTATTTATGCAAAAGGTTTACCATGACCTCCAGAAGGCCCACCTCCCTGAACACATCTTTAAATATGTAGTCATGTCTTGTAAACTTTAGAAGTGTTTTCATTGCAATTATGCTACAGTGGTAAGAAGAACTAGATTTTAAGAGGATACTAACACTAATAAGTTCTTTACAAGGAATATAATTTAAGCTAAAAACGACAAATTCCAGCATCTCAAAGTATTTGTTTTGTACTTCTGGGAGTTTAGAAATCTTCTCTGCGAACTGTGACAGTGTGTGCTGTGACTCTAGGATGAAATAATTGGCACTGTCAGCCATGTAAATATTTGTGATGGCATCAAGGATGATCTGGGCAAGGAAGTTGGTTTTTGCTTTTAAAAATGCATTCTGAAGAACAGCGAAGGCCTGGATGTTTCTCACACTGTGACCTAAAATAGAAAATAAGAACAACAAAGTAGGTGCTATGTGATATTTTAATCATGGCAAGCTAATCTGTTTAAACACATCATAAATTTTAGCATTTATCAACTGTTTACTAAGAACATATCCTATTTTCACAAAAGGTTTGATTTTTCTTCACTGGATTAAAATAATTTAATTAAAAATAAATAACACTGGTTATACCTTTAATGCATCATTATGAATATTTCAATTCAAGAATGGTATTATGTTGAAAAATTACATTGCTTTAGAGAGAATAAAAGTATATTATAAAGATCCAGACTTCTGACTTTGGAGATATGTAATGGAGTTGTTGAAAAAATGTTGAAAAATTACATTGCTTTAGAGGGAATAAAAGTATATTATAAAGATCCAGACTTCTGACTTTGGAAATATGTAATGCAGTCGTATTTTATTATCTGTGAGACTGACCTTGACTGTACAAACAGCTACCTTTCTATTGAAATGACTATTGAAATTTCTATTGAAATGAAAGCAGGAAATTAGGAGGGGAAAAATTCTCCAAGATTCAATTTTCCTTTACAATTATAACATAACAATTTTCATAAATTTTAATTTGGCAATTTGTTCTGTTTAATTAATACTGCAATTTCCTTACATAAACATTTGTTGAAGTAATTTATGGCTAGCTACTACTTATATTTTTAAACCTTTAATTTTCAAACACATCACCTGGAAAAAACAAAAATCTTTATATGTAGTTCTTGTGAGGCAAATTAGTGACAATAATGATAAAGAAATTAACATACCACTTTATATTTGAGGAACATGAAAATAAGTGTTTGGCTCTAGAAATTGTCCCCAGGTACACAACTACTGAGAGTATAAAACATTTGCAAGAGTGACAAAAAATTAACATAGATCCTTACAGAATAAGCTGGATTTTAGAAACAGGATAAACATAGAACTAGGAAAAATATAAAATTGGTTAGAAAGAGTGCTCACAAATCCTGGCATGAACATTTCTAGGAAATAAAAAGATTTTTAAAAGTCTTTAGTCATGTATTATTTCAATTTTTGTTATTTTATTCTATGTATGGCAAACGTACATTTATTCTATGTATGACAAATACCACAAATTATCTTTATTTTCAATTCCTTACTAATAGTTTTTCTTAGCTCATCTTAACTTTTTATTATTACAAACCTAGCTTAGAAAGACTGATGGAAAAATGTAAAAGCCTGACTCCATGTGACAAAAAAGGTTAAAAATGGGCTCTAATCAATATTGTACATCTATTAGCTAAGTGATAATATTAATCCTCACTGTAAAGAAAAGTTGTTAGAGAGCTAAATTTAGAGTAATATGGGAACATTAGGATTTTCCCAAGTTTGGTCATTATTGCAAGTGATACCATTCACAAAATATAAGGCATATTAATAACCAACTATAAGGACAACTTGTCCACAACAAAAAGAACAAAATAATTTAAATAATATGTATATACATGAAAACAATTAAATTAAATGTAAATTGTGGTAATCTTCACATACAAGACAATCTTAGGAACACAGTGGGTAGCAGGACATTTGGCTTCTAATTATAGAATTATAAATTTGCTCTGTTCCATCCTTAATCCTGCTTGTTACCCAATTCATCTAGGAACATTACTATAAAATAGGTTGATCACAGTAAATAACCAAGGAACATTGAGACTAACTGATCTCCATGACTGCCTTTGTGAGCAGAGCATTTTAACAAACTGAATAATCACCCAGTCTTACACTACATGTAAAACTCAATCAATTCCTGTGACTAATCCAGAAAAAATATTTAGTTGACCTGCATTATATTATTTCCAAATTTAAAAATATATACATGATGGAAATTAACAGAATCTGATAATTTGGCTGTGTAGCAGGAAAAAAATACTTAAAGGAATGACTGAATACTAATACCAGAATAAATGGCTTACAAATTTGAAGTATTTTATATTTTGAAAGCTAAGTTATTCGAGACTGTCACAATCATTAAATTCCTAAAATATTCAATTAGGAAAGAGGAATAATAATTAAAATTTGAAATAAAAATTTATGAGATGAGAATACTTCTTAAATATTAGCACATAAAAGCTCTGATATTTTAACTAAATAGATGTATCCTGTTTAAGTTTCAAAGTTAGCATTAAATGACTTTAATCTGCTCAGCACACAGAAAGTTAAAGAAATAACACGAGGAAATCATTCTAAAGGATGAAAATCACCATGTTACTGCTCTCCAGTCTATACAAGCAGGAACAGAAAATGAATTAATCCAACGTGTAGAAGGATATCTGCACAGACAACAAACAGTGGAGCTTTCCTATTTTCAGTGTCTAATGAAAAACATAAAAGTGAACATTTGAAAAAGGAGCCTAAATAATAGAGGCATAAGGAAAATGAAGTAAGAATGTCTAAATAAGAAAATGGAAGAGTTCATTCAGCAAACAGATTCTAAATATTATTTGTTAGACTCCATGTCACCTGAGTTTGTTCTATGAAATACTGCAGAAGATGGATCTAAAGAGGAGAGATGAAAAGAAAGGAAAAGAGTCAAAACACCTGTGCTCATGCAGGAACACGCTCTATAGGGCCTGAACTAAAGAGCGGCAAGGAAGGCTGGACAAGAGGGGAGGAAATCAATAAATGCTCAAGAAGCATAAAAACCATGAGTAAATCACACATGTGAGCGACCAATCGGAATGGCTGTGAACAGTTCTAAGGTTAGGCGCGGGAGCAGGAGCCCAGAACATGCTTACATCCAGCACTGATAAAGCATAGCATGTGCTCTTCAAAGTAGAAAAAGGCATATAATTCCTATAGTAGGTAAATTATTAGGACTAATGGGCAGAATAATAGTGGTCAATATGCTAAATTGTACACTGTGTTTTAGGCTTTGTGCTATGAGGACTTTTCACAATGTTATATATAACCAAATAGATTGGATACCTGCCTTCCAGTTTAAAATGCTAATTAATGGATGGTTCAGGGCAAAGATTTGGAAAACCATTGCAGCAATAAATCTGGGTTATTGTACAATGTACTAACATGTCAATTTTTCATGTAGATGCTTACTGGAATTGCAGTACCACTGAAAAGCAGATGAATGGCTTTGTAAAAAAAAAAAAAAAAAAGTAGGCCCCTGACTAAAGTTTCATGGTATTTCAGTTACTAGATTGCATGAAAGGGAAAATACATTATTCTTTTTACGTTGGTGCTGCCTGAATTAATGTGCTATAGAAAACTTTTGTAAGGCGAAGTCACAGAAGAGTTCAGAAAAAGACTGGTATGGTCTTTTTTAAAGTGAAGAGATAGAATCTCTATGAAAACTATATTAAAACACTTGTGGAGCCGGGCGTGGTGGCGCACGCTTATAATCCCAGTACTTGGGAGGCTACAGGAGGATTGCAGGTTCACAGCCAGCCTTAGCTACTTAGTGAGGCCCTGTTTCAAAAATAAAGAATAAAAATAGGGCTGGGGGTGTAGCTTGGAGGTAGAATGCCCCTGGGTTCAATCCCCAGTAGGGCAAAAAAAAAAAAACTTTGGGAAACAAATATTGAAACTATGGAGAATTATGAATTATGGAGCTCAACTTCACAAAGTTTATGAAAAGTTAAGATAAAAAAAACACACCATGAAGCTGGTATGTAATGAAGTAAATTATTTCATGTTTAAAGATAAGGACTGTTAATATCAATTTCCTTTTTTTGGAAAATTTCTCTTGTGGTGAGGATAAAAAGTTTTATAAAAGCTCTTGCTATTCTATATAGAAATAAAAATCATTCTCAAATTCTAACCATACATATACAAATGAACAGTTTCATTTTAAAATTTATTTTTACTTTAAAAGTTTACACATCTATACTGCTTCATTTGATCTAAAACCAGCACTAAAAATAATGAAGTTAACTTTATGAATCCAGCAACATAAGTGCACACATTCATCTTTTCTCTCTAAAGTGATTAAGTAAACGAATTGGTAAAAATTCCTTGGCAACAAGAATCTTCTTTTCATAGATGATCAAAGGGAAACCAGTTAAATCAAGGAATATATTTCCCAAAAGCACTATGAACAAATAATTGATAGAAGAAAACAAGATGGTATTAAATGTTTTAAATATACATAGCCCCAATATATCAGGAATCTAAAACAAAACAATTACACTTTGTAAACGACTGTCACTTCCTCATATTATCAATGCAACACATGATATTGTTACAATCGGTTTTCCTATACAATAGTCCATAATCTTTAATCCAAACAAGATTAATAAGGAATCTACCAGAAACACGCACATGCACACACACACACACACACACACACACACACTCACATTAAATCTAATCAGCAAGCTTAACAAAGTAAAGGAAAAAAGGATTAATGTTTTAAAAATCACTTGCATTTCCATAAGCTAGCAACAAGGAATCCAAAATGAAATAAAAAAAAGCAATTTCCTTCATGGAAAATAACAAGAAGAATAAGCTATGTAAGGATAATTTAACAAAGGAACTAAAAAGTTCTACACAATGAAAACCATAAAACATTGCTGACAGAACATAAGACCAAAATAAATGGGAAGCTATATCATATTCCTGAATTGGAGGATTCAATATAGTTAAGATGTCAAGTACACCAACATGATCTAAGACTCAATATAAAATCCCAAATCAACATCCCCACAGCCTTTCTTCCCATTAATTGACATAACAAATTTATATGTAAGTTAAAGGATCTAGGATAGCCAAAATGATTTTGAAAGGAAGAATAAAATTAGATGACTTAAATGACCTGATTTTAAGGCTTACTATACAGCTATAGTTATACTAATCAACACAATGTAGAATTGGCTTATGCAGACACATAAATCAATTAAATAGAATTGTGAAAGAGTCCCAGATATATGGTCTTTTTAACAAAGGATCCTGACACGGTCAAATATCCATATGGAAAAATTAAAGAAACCCTTACTTACTTCCTATTCTATGCAACAAGTAATTTAAAATGTATCATAGCCAGGCATGGTGGTTCACACCTATAATTCCAGTACTTGGGAGGCTTAGACAGGAGGACTGAAGGTTCAAAGCCAACTTCAGCAACTTAGTAAGACCTTGTTTCAAAACATAAAAAATTTTTAAAAAGTGGGGGCTGTGGTTTAGCTCAGAGATAGAATGCCCTTGGGTGTTCAATCCCTAATACCAAATATATATACATTTAAATGTAAGGTCTTAATGTAAGAGTTAAAATATGAAATATTGGAGAAAGAAAGCATCAGTAGAAGATAATATTGGAGAAGGTCTTAGTGAAATTGAATTAGGTAAATATTTCTTCAATAGGAGAAAAAAACCACAAAATATTTTTAAATGAAAAATGGGAACTTACCAAAACGAAAAATTACATTCTTCAAAAAATGATTTTAAGAGAAGAAAAGGCAAGAGAACATACCTACAAATTATATACTAAAGAATGAAGGACTTATCTAGAATATCCAAGGAACTCTTACAACTCCAATAAAACAACCCTACCAAACAAGGTACAGAGATCTGAAACAAGATACAAACTGCAACTAAGCAAATGAAAAGATGTTCAACTTCATTATTTACAAAAATGAAAATTAGAACACAATTTGATACTACAAAATACTCACTAGAGTGCCTAAGATATATATATATACACCAAAGAAAGAATGTGAAGCAACTGTAACTATAACTTTCATACATTGCTGATATGAATGTAAAATGGTACAGCCCCATAGGAAAACAGTTTGACCATTTCTCATAAAGGTAAACACACTTTATCATATGACCCAGAAATTCCAGTGCTCAGTCTTTACCCAAAAGAAATGAAAACATATATCCACACAAATTTTTATATTAATAATGACAGTAGTTTCATTCATGATAGCCAAATAAGTGTCTATCAGTTGGTAAATGAATATGCCAACTATGGAATATCCAAGCAATGAAAAACTACTCAGCATCAAAAAGAATCAAACTCTGGAATATATTCAACAAGAGGGATGAATCTCAAAAGCATTATACTAAATGAAAAAAATCTAGATAAAAACTACATACTGTATGATTCCAATTTGTGAAATTGTAAAATGTCTAGAATGGACAAAACCAAAGCAGATTAGTGGTTGCCAGAGTAAGGAGTGGGGTGGAGAGGACTGACAGCAAGGGAAACACAGTAACTTTTTTGAAGGATGGGAATACTCCACATCATAATAATGGTATAATTACACAATCATATACACTTGTCAAAATTAATCAAATTTAAAACTGGAATGGAAAGATTTTAATGTACTCAAATTATACCTCAATACTGCTGACAAGAATAGAAGAGAACAGAAGAGAAAAGAAAAGAAAAAAAAGACGACATCTTTTAGAATATGGCTATCTCTTTTGGCACCTCTGCTTACCCTAAGGAATGACCACAAGAGGTAGATTATTTTGAGCTATAGGAAACTCAAAAGGATGTCACTTTTGAGATGTCACCAATTTTTTTTTGAAGGAGACATTGAGATTTGGGAAAGTTAGGTCACTCTTAGAGCCACATTTTTTCTAGCAACATTAACATATGTCAGTGGGTTCTTACAAAAACCCTGGGGGGATGCTAAGGTATGTAATTATGATCCCTATTATAGGTAAGACAAAAATCAATGACATTATAAAAAAGATCAGTTTTGTTGCATTAATTCTGTTATTATAAAAGTACAATATTATAATTAGCTATTATGTCAATATCAAGACCAGACCGGTTAGCCTAATGAAACAATAAGGTATGTGACAGGAAGTATGTTGCTGAGCTATTTTTAAATTAACTCACAGAAAGAGTTAACAGGGGAATACTGAAGTTGGGATCTATAAATTAGAAGTTTTTTGAGAGACTACTATTTTTTCTAATATTAAATGAAAAATGGTTAAAATGAATATAATCACTCAGTTATATACACATTTTAAAGACTCATTTAAAATACAACCTATTCACTGGGTACAGCAAATCACAGATAGTCTGATGGTTCCATCTACTCTCATTGATTAAAAAGGTTATAACTGTTGATTTCTATGTTATGCAATGAATAGACTTGTCCTGTGAAATTTAAATAACTAACCAGACAGATTGGCATTTGGGGCTAGCTAAGTTTTATATGGAAATATAACTATGATAATGAATATTTAAT